>PVJX010002020.1:0-141314 GCA_004027295.1 Dolichotis patagonum
ATCAAAATCGAAATATACCAATAATTGCATTAAGTTTAAATGATGTAAATACAACAATTAAATGAAAATATTTTTAGACTGGATTAAAACACAATACTCAACTACATGCTGTCTATTAAAAATATACTTTAAAGATAACAGTGCAAGTAAGTTAAATGTAAAGGGATAATAAATGTTTACTATGCTTAAAATCCGATGAGACTGCAGAGGTCATACTGATCTCAGACAGTCTTCAGACCAAGAAAATGTCTCAAGGGTAGAGAGGATATTACTCAATGATGGGTCAATTTATGGAGACAATATGACTATATTAAATGAGAATGCTTCATGAGCACAGCCTTAAAATTTAAGCAAAAATGTATGAATCCAAAAAGAGAGATCAATAAATATATATTTATGGTTGGAACATCAATAGTTCTCTGTGAATAATTAATATAAGTGAAGACAGAAAATCAGCAAGGTATAGAAGAACTGAGCATCCCCAGTAGCTAACTGAATATATCTACCATATAGAAAACCCTCCGCACAAGAACAACATAATGTACGTTCCTTTCAAGAGCACTCAGGTACAGCAAAACAGACAATATCCTACATGATAAAACAAACCTTGTCAAAATAATGAGGATTGAAATCATGTAGTGCATTTTCTTTGATCACAATGAAATTCAATGAGAAATAAATATCATAAAAATAACTGGCAAGTCTCCAAATACTTGAAAATGGTTCTAAACGAGCTGCACAATTCTAAATAATCAAGTCAAAGATAAAGAAATTAGAAAATATTTTGACGTAAAGCAAGAATAATGTGTCAAAATTTGTCCGATGCATCTCAAAGCAGTGCTCAGAAATTCATAGGGCTTAATGCTTTTTTAAAAAAGGAAGGAAGGAAACAGTTTACTAACTGACTCAGCGTTCTTTCTTGGCATTTCCGCATGAAAAGGGGCTAATATAGCATGTATCTCTGCAAACTAAGAATGTGAAGATTAAGTGAGGAAACACATATTAAAGTACCTTGAGTAGTGCCCAGCACTCATCATATATTTCTATTTTACTTACAGCCTTCATTTAAAATTTAATGTGAAATTTATTAATTGTGTCTTTAACATGTTGAGATAATTTCGGCATTGTTTCCTCTCTAATTTATTGATGTGATAAAATATATTGATAGACATTTTAATATGAAATTATCATATGTTCTCAGAATAACTAGTTTCCGTAAATTTTTATATCTATAACAATATCTGAGATTATAGTTTCTTTTCTCTTTTTGAAGAAAGGAAGTTGTTTTTATTGGATTTAATATCATAAAGGCTGTGCTATATTCATAAAGTGATCTAAATGCTTTTCCATTTTTTCCGGCCTGAAATAGCATAGCATGGAATTAGTCTCATCTTTAAAGGCTAATAGAAAACTTTAAAAAAAAAAAAGAAAGGAAAAGTGATTAAAAAGACTTTAAAAAGACCAAATGTAATACATAATCTTGGTTGAATCCTGAATTTAAAAATATGTTTTCTGTAATAACTAGGGGAATTTGAATATATATTGATAAACTCTCTGATTGAGTAATTTTTAATATAAGTCTTTCATCACTTATCTAATGCTTTCTATGGTTAATCATGTACTGGATGTAAAATGGTTATTTTGGAGCTAAAAAATGACCAAAATATTGGCAATGTTAAATAACTCAACTTAGTAGTAAAATGAATAGCCACATATCCTTCACCTAGCCTTATTCTTGTTAATAATTTGTCCATCTTTCTTTCTCAGGTTTCTCTCTACACATACATATACATAGTTAGTAAATATATTTCTATGGAAATTTTAAAAATCTATTCATTTATTTTTCATGAAATCATTTGGCTATAGAAACACATATATACTTCTTGTCCAAATAGTGAAGCATGAATCTTTTAGAGATAAGTATAGTTTCTTAATTACTCCAAACACTACTATCATATCTTGAATATTTTTAAACAATGTGATTATCAGCATATATTCAAATTTCCCTGGTATTATACAAAACATGTTTTTAAACTCAAGATTCAATCAAGTGTATTTCATTTGATGTTTTTTGTGGAGGTAGGCAGTCTTCTTAATAATTTCTCTCTTGTTAAAAACATCTAAGATACTATTTTTTTATTTATTATTTAGAAGAAACAAGGTCAATTATTTCATATGCTGTTCCACACTGTGGACTTGTCTGTTTCCTCGTAGCGTGAGTGAATGGATGTTTTGCTCTGTTACATTTCCTGTGAGTTAGAAATTAGGTCAAAGCTTGAAATTCAGGTTGAACATCTTTAGACACCTATTACTTATTTTTAATTTATTGAATTATAAAAATATAAACTGTAGTCATTCTACTTTTCAAAATATAAGATTTTCTTTTTGACCTGATTTGGATGTATCAAATATGTAAGTATTTGATATTTTTAAGCAGAAATTTCTATTCATACGTATTAAACTGGGTTTCTTGATTATGTTCTCATTCTCCATATTTTTATGTATATTTTTGCTATATGTGTCAGATCCTGAAAGAAGTATGTTAAATTTTCTACGTTGATATTTTATAATCAACATCTTGAGTTTTTATTATATATGTAGATTGAGGGGCCAGTGCATTTATGTGATATATCATCTTACGATAATTACAGAATCTTCAAATTTGCCTTTGCATTTATCTGACATGTCTTACTTATCCACAGAATGAAACACAAAATGGTCACACTCTCCTTGCATATTAAGACTCTTATCCTTAGGTTCCCAGAATGAGAAATCCTAAAATACAGAGTGAAAGCAACAAAGAAGTCATTTTGCTAAGTACAAAGCAGAGGAAACTTCACCTCCTCACCCTCCATTTCATTCTGGTAACCCATAAGCAGTGAGTTAGTACTGCTTTAAGGAGATTTCAGTATTTTAGTCAACATCATTTAGTTCCCCCAGAATTCTTAACTTTTCCTCAGAAAGTAATCTTATTTTTCAATTTGTTGTAATTTTTACTTGCTAGTCTGTGTTTTAAATTTTAATGAAACTGTTTAAGAAAAATAACTCTATCAGATCCAAGGAATTACAGTAAAACTTCCACTGTGCATCTACCCTAATGACCAATTGCATAGCCAAAATATGGCATTTTAACTGGAGTTTTTAAAAATAAGTGCTGGTTTTTACCATACAGAGTCACTTTGAAAAAATTACTTAAAACAGGGAACTGCTCATTAGAGGCAAAATATACTTTAATGCATTTTTCATTATACTCAGTACAACCATCTGGTTTGTAAAAACATTAGAGGAATTTTGGAAGAATATTAGGTCTCCTTGTTTTGGTTTGCTTTTGTCTTTGTTTTTAAGGCTCTTTCCAGTGCTACATTTGCAGTATAGAGTATAATTGGCCAGTAACAAAGTTGCAGCAGCCCTGTTTGAAAACAATGATTCAAAAGTATCTCTAACCAGTTGCTTCTGGCTGATAATGGTCACCTTTCTCTTGTCCTCTGCAGGATTAAATTTGAACATCAGAGGCCACCTCCTTCCGCACAAGCCTCCTCTTTATCCTCCTGTTCAGGGGCAGTCCCCACATATGAATCCCCACTAGGAAAGCCACTCCATGTCTACAAAGCCCAGCTGTAGTGCTGGGGACAGGCTTGTGGAGCTCCAGGGACTCACGACTAGCCCTGGCTCTTCACCTACCCTTGCAGCTCTGTCAGTGTCCTGGGGACTGCGGTTTATTCTGATCTCGCTACAAAATAATCCCAGGCTTTTCTTTTTGTAACTGTCTGTCACTGTGGGTCTGTTCATTTTTGTACAGTACCTTTGTCACCTCAATGGAATTCTCAAAGGCAGGCGGTATGTGTGTTTGAAACAGCAAATTCTGTATTTCACTAACAAACACTAGACATTTGAGCAAGTGTTAAATTTTTGTGAATATCAAAATAATGCATGTCTGTAACCTAAAATTTTAAAACTAAAAAATTATTTAAAAGGATAAAACTTGCATAGATAGAATCATTTCACACAAAGGTAATTCCTATTAATACTTTTGTACATGTTCAAAGGTCTTCTGCAAAATTCAGATTTCTTTTTACTTCAACATATAGTATCATCACTTCTTAATTTTATTAGCTACCCCTTGAAATTATGTTCTCAAGGATTTGAATAAATAAAATCATATGATTACACTAAAATTACTTATTTAAATGTATATTAGAACAGATTAGACTAGAATAATTTTACACTGTTAAAAGTGATACTGTGATTATTTCAGTTATGTACAAAAATTTTGAATCTCTGATTATTTTCTTAGGATAGATTAATAAAAGTGGAATTAAGGAGTCAAATGGTAGAATATTTTTAAAGCTAAAAATATATTTAGCCAAATTACTCTAGTAATATTGAGCAATGTAATTTATCCTTTTTTCTTGGGGATGTTTTTTTTCAAGTGGTTTCTTATTAGACTAGGATTACAGTGTGTTTTTGAAGATGCCTAATAGTGTTTTAAAACTTGGTGCTGATTCCAAAAGGCTATTGTTTCTGTGGGAAGATATTCATTTTTCCTCATTCTATAGAACATCTTGATGGGCTCTGTACTAATTTTCTTGTCTTTGGAAATACTTGAATACTGAAAAGTAGTTTCAGATTCAGTGTTTGCCAACAGACAGATGCATGTATACCCCTGGCTCCTCAATGCCCATCTGGTTGTGCATCACGTTCTCTTCCTGGAGGCCTAGCTAGCAGGTCCACTTGCAACATTTGTACCCCAGGTACACAGGACTTTCTGCTGTCCTCAGTGTTCGATTCTGAGGCCCTGGGACCAATGCTGCACAATCCACTCTTGGAATCTCCACTGTTGGCCACCCCTTTACTAATGGGATCTGTACCCCCTCAGGATACAATGTCCCACAACAAATGCCAACCCCCATCTCTCATCCTTTTGTTTTTTCATTTACATTTATTCAATAAATATGTACTGAGCTTCTACTCTGTGCTAGCCAATGGATAAAGAATAGAATAGAAAAAGAGACAAAAGTCCTTGTCTTTATGTACCTAAGACTGCACCACTACATCCATCTCCCACCCCTGCCCATGACTTTTTGCCACAACTGTTTTGATTGAAATAAGATCTCTAAATTGGGGCAGAAAGTGGGGCTATGAACAGATAATTAAGAATGTTTCTTTATTACAGATAATTAAGAATGTTCTAGTCCATGAAGTTAAGTAGGAGTAAGCCAATGGTTGCTTTTTCCAAACAGCCTTTATCAGCCTTAGATTATTGAAAACTCTTTATGAGATTAGATTATTAGTGTGTCCATTATTTGAGTGTCTCTTGGTACTAGGTTAATTTGCCTCTTCTGGGCTTTGAAAAGCATTTTAGTATGGAGTTATCAGTCAGCATTAGGGACTACTAATTGGAAACCATATTGAACAAAATCCATACAGGATATTGGCAAACCATAATATGCCTTCTTCTCCCAAATAAGCTTTGAGACAATAGTTTTCAGAGAGAAAAATTTTTCTCTTGATGACAGAGACAAAACTATGAGAACAAATGTATTTTATAAACCAGTGATGCCATCATATAGTTTTGGAGGTTATAATAATTTATTTTATTTAATGTTTCTGCCTCAGTCCTCAATGCAAAATTTGGCAAGGATTTTTTTTTTTCAGTTTCTCAGCCAAATCCTCAGTCTGTGTAACTCAGTAGGATACCAAGGTGAAATAGAAATCTGGCCTGCATTTACGTCTCCATGTAAATTTCTCACTGGATCTCATAGCTTCCAAATGACTATTCTGGCTTCACTCAAGTGTATTTGCAGTATTTTCAGTAGGTCGAGCTTCATAGGGGATAACAGAATAAAGTAGTTTCAAATATGTGACACACATCATATAGAACTAGGTGGAATGATGTCAATTATGGATTGTACACATGTATTAATGGGACCTGCTTTGTCACACAAACATCTTTCTTCCAAACATGCACACATGTGAGTCCATGCACATGTGCACGCACACACACACACACCCTTACACTTCAGCCAGATTGAAGCACTTTTTAACTTTTCCCCAATGAGCTACACTATTTCTTACAGGCTTTCCTTCTAACAAGATAACCTTTTCCTTCCTGTTACCTGGATGGCTCCTACCTCCCTGGTTTCCTCAGACTAAGAGTTGGTCATCTGCCCTGAGAGTCTTTTATGAGCATCATCCTGCTACAGCTAGAAAGTCTTTCCCTGCTTTGCACTCTCATCACCATCTCTACATTTTCCTTCATGGTAGATCCCATCCCCAGAAGGAATTTATGGTCCACTCATATATCTGAATCTCAATTCGCCACATGAACTTGGGGACACCAGATGGTGAGGGTGAGGTCTGGACCCTTTCCCTCTGTCTCCCAGCCTTTGACACAGAGTCCAGCTTGCAGTAAGCATTCAGGCCTTTTGAGGCTCCCCATCAATAACCTTGAAGTTCCTACGCCCACAAATACTCCCCCTCTGCTGTCCAGAAATTTCTGCCTGCTCTTCTCTGCTCAGACTTCTTTCTTTTTCCCCCTAATTTATCCTTCAAGCTGATGATCTTCCAATAAACTAAGAGAACAGAAGCCATTAAGAGAGGAAAGTATGGCTTCCCCGATGTTTCTAGATACCTCCCTGCCTCAGTACCCTTCAACTCTATCCCTTGTCTGACTCCAATGGACAAACAAACCAGCCTGACTGCAGTGCAGGTCCATGTGTCCATCACGTGGCAGTCACATTATCTCTCACTCACCAGAAGTTTCTGTCTTCTCTTTCATAAAATCATAGTGTCAGCATTCATATCTCTTCTCTCTCATGTAATCATTCTGTCTTCTCCATGAGATAGCTTTAAACTTGGTTTACTAACATTCACTTAAAAAAAAATAAAAATCAGAAAGCTTTCTTCCCAATACAAGTCTCCAGCTAAAGCCCCATTCAAATTCTGCTGTCTTTTTCAACAAAATCCCTCAAAAGAGTTACCAGCTAACAATGTCTGCAGTTCTGTTCTCATTCTGTTTTAATGTGGAGTGACCAGGCAGTAGGCCATTAGTCCACATAAGATATTCTTACTAGTCTTAATACTGCCCTCTGTGTTGCTAAATCCAATGGTCAGTTCTCATTTTTCATTACTGCACCATCAACCACATTTGGCAAAACTGAGCCTCCTCCTTGCTTGAAACCGTCTCTTTACTTGGATCCTGGGATACACTAGGATTAAAATTTTCTTAATATTTCCCTGATTGCTTCTTGGACAGTTTTTATGTAAGTCAGTTTTTGCAGGAGGAACAACCAACCCTCATGTCTCAATGGCTTGGTACCAGAAAGCTACATTTCTTATTCAAGCTACGTAACATAAAGACTTCTGGTCAGCCCAACCTGCTGTGCTCATCAGCAAATCATCTCAGCAGGACTCTATCAGGGGGCTCTGTGCCATCTTTTTTCTCATTCTCAGGCAGAAAGAGAGAGAGGAGCCCCAGCTGAAGAAAACTGTTCTCTCATAGCTGAGGGCAGGAGCAAAAGGCAGAGACACCCAAAGTCTCCAAGAGCTTCTGCTCTACAGACTACAAAAGAAGGCTATAGTTTGGGAAGTTACTACAGTCCCACCAAGAGCCTATTAGAGGGCCTGTTTCCTATTTAATGATGTGTATGATGCAGTAGAGAACGTCTATGTGGAGTGTCTTAGATGCTGGAGGAGCAAGGAGATCACAGCAGAAGAAAGCTAGGGCCGTTTGACTGGATGTTCAGGAGCCCAGGGAACCACACGTTAGACAGCACAGGCACAGAGGGGTCATTGATGAGCAGTCACACATCCCCAAAGCAGCTCGCTTCCAACGCCCGCCAGAGCCAAAAGGAAATGCACCACACTAGTCCATTGAGACCCTTCTTACCCTAAAGGTGTCAAACCTAACACTGGAAGAGCTAAGCTAAGAAATAAGGATGAGGCAGTAAAAGCAAGTGGAGAAAGCGATAGAACCCTTTTTGTAGCAAACCCACGCTGGTAGAAGTGAATCACTTTGAGTGGAATTCAGGTTCGATTACTGCATACAACTGAAAATAGTTAATGAGCTAATTGCTAGTTGTGATTAAAGTTAGAGGGAGAAGACATGATAAAGCTGTTTTCTCTTACACCTCATGAGCCACATACAGTCCTAAATGCTTCGGCTCCTGTATTCCTCGGACTGGCTGCTTCTGCCTGGGTTTTCCGGTACCGCAGGGCTGTGTCCCAACTCTGGGGAAACCTGGCAATTTCACTGACATCTTTGACCATGAGAATGTGGGAGGCCAGAACCTTGGCTGGCCTCACATTTGACCCTGTTTATGTAAAGGAAATCTGGGCATTGGGCCAACTTAAGACCAAGGAATTTTGCAGCTGGGGTGCTGAGCTTCGCTTCCTTTTTCATTTATAAACACAGTTGGAGCTGATTTCAAAGTGTTTTTAGGAAGTCAGTAAAAACATTGAGGTGTAGCTACTACTGCTTTATGAAATTCCATCTATTGTTTTGACCTTGCCTTGCTTAAATATGGAAATAGAAAGCTCAGTGTGGCTGGGGGACAGTGGGGGTGCGTTCGTCATCACACTACCCACTTCAGGTTCGGGGAACTCTGAACCAGAGGTCCATTTCCTACTTTAATCAGCCAGGGGATGCAAACTGAGTCTGTGACTAAGAGTAACATGACTCAGGTTAAGAACCAGGTCTTTGGGATTTGTTTCCTGGCCAAGAGAATTACAACTCAATTGCTGATAGAGTTAAGTGGAAAATATATACTTTTGCCTTCATTAGAGCTATTGTTACTTTTAAAGACCCATTGAGAATATAAGATCAAACTTAAACATGATAGCACGAATTCTAGTTATTGGAAACTAAAAGAACCGTTGGGAATATCGCCTTGCGTTCCCAGTCCTACCCATGTCTGACCTTGGACTTCACACTTTACCGTTGCTCATTAACACTCAACATCAAGCAAATAAAAATGCTCAGCTAGACACAAGGTTGACTAACAGGATCCTTCACCAGGATCCTATTTATCTAGTTTCTGCATTTCTTAAAATGATACCCTCCCCCAAAGCACCTTGGGGTACAAGCAGCACATTAAAACAGTCATTAAAATAGATATAACATTACAAAGTACCAATTAAAAGAACAGCAAATGAGGTTTTGCCTTAAAACATTATTATGCTGAAAATCTTTCAAAAACTATTCACCTCCTCAGTGTGCTAGGAACACGTGCAGGGAGTGCAGGAACCTTTGTTGTGGCTTTGAGAAATCAGAAAAGAAAAATGTGCTGATAGGAGTTTTTTTAAACCTTGCCCCTACAGTGTAATTTTCCTCTGCCCCTCTCTATTCACCTATAGAGGTGGCTTGTTTTATTAGGCGTCTTAATGTGTCTCTTTAGCCAGAAAGGGTTACAGAGGACTCAAAAGCCTCTTTCTTTCCCAGAGGCTGTAACTTGAGCCCTGAGCCATACTTTACATGGCTTAAATGGCAGTTGACCATGCTTAAGTACTGGAAACAATCAAAGGATCATAACCCTGGAGAACATTCTTCCCACTGAGAAGGAAAAGCTCATCATTTCTCCCCTGGTTTCACCCCCTCGGGCCCAGGAGCCTGGCACAGTGTCCTCCCACAGCACTGTGTCCCCTCTGTGTTCTGTAGAACGCTAAAGCAAGGCCTGGTTAGTCACTCATTGACCTCCCCATCCGATTTCAACTGTGAGTGTTAAGAAAGCTTTTGTAATGTGTGGTTTCACAAATTGGCATTTGCATGGGTAGTGAGCAATTTACAGAAGCCAGTAACACTGTGGTTGTCCAGTTTTTACACATGTGAGAGCTTAGTGAGTATTCTGTACTGGGAAATGGAAAAAGCATTCTTCATTTTATTGAAATGGGGGCATTCGCCTACTCACTGCTATGCTGTTCATTAAAAATATATGGAAACCTTTCACAGACTGTCCTGCACGAAGCCCATCTTGTTTGTATAAAGTTGTTACTTTATGCCCGTTTTGCTCTATTCCACCCTAAATACCATGATTCCATTATGTAGGTGCCTATCTCTGCAGCCTTGTTTCTCTCTCACCCCACCTTTCCCATTCCACAAACCAAGCCTTCCACAGCACTCAACACTGCAAGTACTTCACACCTACTGCCTTTACACCTGTTCTTCCACCTTAAAATGAATTTTCCTTTGAGATTAGTAAGCATTTCTCATCCCATCAAGCTTTATAGCTAAACATGCCTTTCTCTGTGCCTTGTGTAGGGATTATTATTACTTCTAAGTGCAACAATGTATTTACTGTTTGAATCCATCAGTTAGCCTGTGAGTTTACAGAAGCGAGTCTTTACCCCACTTTTGGAAGCCCCAACAAAACACGAAAATAGCATGCAGCTGAGTGTAGGGCTTAAAGACTATTAGCCTCAGATTTAGAATTCACACAGTATTGACCTTAGTTTTTTTTTTAAAGGGTAAAATTAAACACAACAAAACAACAAAACGAAACACAAGAAAGCAATGTAAGAGACATAAATTTCAAAGCAAGACAATCAGAGATCTTCACTAATATTGACTCTTGTTGTCTTCTAAATAGTTGTCCATATTGTCACATACAGGAAGTTCACATGAAACAACATAGTACAGAACTGATCTGAACAGGATGAGGAAGGCGTTTTAGGTCTTCAAGACCAGACAATAGGGAAGCCGAGAATGGCTGTCAAAGTGTCTCTCATTCTCTTCAAAACAGCTGTCTAAACCTTCATGTATGTTGAACTTAAACAAAACAAAACAGGCTAAAATCACTCTGAACAAAGAATGATAGTATTGCTGGATTTCACATCATGACATTACGGATTCAGCACTGGGTACTGTAGTGTCTCTTTTTCTTCAAAGTAGTTGTTCATTTCACCATATGTTATATAATTGGTTCTCATAAACTGTTTATAAGTTCTATGCATGCATGAGTACATGTATATCTATCCTTTCTGTATTAGAGGTAAAAACAAAACAAAGCAAGACAAAACAAGACAATTCTTAGAAAAACATGAAATGAAAAAGTCATATAAAACCACAATACAAGGTGATCTACAATGGTTACTATGATGTCTCAGCAGTATATAACAACATTAATAAAAACAAAACATTGGAGACATTGTAAGACTTCAAAAGCAGGTAATAATCAAACCAGAGTAGGTATCTTAGTAAATCTTGTCATCTTCAGTATAGTTGCCTATGCTCTCAGACTTGATACTATCAATCATAACAGATTTGAATAAAATCAGTTAATACAAAACAGCAATCTAATAAACCAGATTCAAATAAGATCAGTCATAATAAGACAGTGTAAGTTATACAGGGCTTCAGATTAAGTTAATAGGAAATTAAGGATGATTACCATAATATATCCTGCTATTTTAGGGATAGCTGTCTATGCCCTCAAATCTAGTGTAAGTAGACAAACTGGAACAGCATATAATCCATCTAAACAGAGTGGTAAAAATAATCTAGATTTTAAATCCTGTTACACTATTAACAATATCCTATGCCTTCCTTTTTTAGACAATTCCTCCCCTTTCACTCTGACAGGGTGCATTGCACATTTTGGGTCCCACTAACTCCCTCACTTTTTAGATTGGGGGGAGAAACCTGCTATTTATCCTAACTGGTTCTGAACCTTCTGATTCCGGGGCTTGAACTTGAGTTGTATTCCTTTACCTATAAAAGCCTCAAGATTTTTCTTCATTATAGCCGAGCAGTTCTCTACTGCACAAAAGTATCATGTCTTTTCAAGCTATCTGAAGGTGCTGGTGGAGTCGCCCCTATTTCTCTCTGGTTCTCTGTTACATAGAGCATTGTTTTCTCATATTTGACTTTCTGTCCATAAATGGCCTTAGTTTTAAAACTGGATTTGGATCCTAATTCTGTCACTTTCTGGAGGAGTCACCAAAGCCTTAATTACCTCATCTATAAAATGGGAATAACATAGTTCTTCTTCATTTATTCACTTATTCAACAAATACTTATTATCTACTGTTACAAAATGTTTTTCTAGGTTATTAATATACAAAATGGACCTCTGATTCAGAGTTTTCTGCATTTGGTGTGCATGGTTGGACCAAACTAAGATTACATTTTCATAGTTTACATTGTAGTGACAGTGACAGGAAACACATAAATAAGTTTGATCTTATGTGATGTTAATCTTATATAAGGCATAGATAAACAATAAAGAGTAAGGTAACAACATGAAAAGTGTCTATTTTAGGAAGGAAAGCAGTGACTTTTGCTCAGAAATCCGACTAAGGTGTCTCAGTGAAGAAGGCTCAAGCTGAAGGAATAGTGGGCAAAGAGATCTTTAAGGAACATAAGAAATTGTTACAAAGTTGAATGAGAAAGGCGGGTCAGCCAGAAAGATAGGCAGGGCTCAATTATGAAGGAGCTTGTTGGATTATGAAGGGAAATGTTGGATTTATCATACATGTGATATTTTCAAAAGGATAACAGTGATCTAATTCAATAAAATGAAGGGTGAGTGAGTGGGTGATTAAATGAGATGCTGCTTGGAGGATATTTTCCAAAACATTGCACAGAAGGTCAGATTGAGAGTACATGACGGAGGCTGAGAGCTCTTGAGGAAAGGCCCACAGAGGGGCCAGCCTAGAACAGACAGGAACCACAGTCCATCAAGGGTACACAGCAGTCATTTCTAAATGACTCTGCACTGAAAGACAGCAAGATATTCCTCTGGGGAAAAAAGTGCAGATATTGGCTCACATGCAGCATGTTGCCCTAAATGCCTGAGAGATGCACAGACTTACCTGTCAAGATGCTTTGCACTAACCCATTTTCTTTACAAAAATGGACAGACCAGTGACTAACAAGAAAGTGGCTATGAATATATGCTAAGGTGTCTGACACAGGAGGGGTATTAATTGGATGCTGACAAGGCTCACCTCAGGTTTGCTCTGAGGGCCTCTCCACACAGCTGACACACCTTCCAGCTTCCCCAACAGACCCACACACCTCCTCACCCGGCCTGAAGTCCCTTTACAGCTCAAAAGAATTCCTGTTAAGCAGATATTCCACAACGAAGTAAAGGCAGAGACTGGGAAAAGAACTGAGAGGGAGCCTTCTTTGCGCCATTTTCTTACGAATATCGATGAGATTATCGGTTAGTATTTGTCATTTGGGCAAACAGAAAGTGGGGCCCTGAGGGAATGAGACTTAGAATGGATGAGTACTTGTGGAAGGGAGGGAGGCTGGGGAGGAGATAACCATAAAGGAAAAAAACTAGATGAACAGAAATACGTCACTGCAGCAAGGTCCTGAGGAAAGTGAGCCTGTCTGAAAGGATAAACTTCTGACATCCAAAAGGGAGCTATATCTCAAGCCAGAACACAGAATTCTCAAGAGCACTGTAACGCCTTTATGTCTATAGTTCTGAACCAAACACTGTGAAGTAACAACCCCTAAAAAGTTATGTCAGGCAGATTTTGAACCGTCTTCTATAAGAACATATTTAAGCGGCTTCAGTTTTGTCACCTGCCCCCTGCTTTGAGGGTGCAGCGTTCATGAGGGTTTCTACCACAAAGCTGTGATCGCTCTGGAATTTTACATTAGTGTGTATCTACGTTCAGCCAAGACTCTGCGCTGGGGAGCAAAGGCTTGCTGAGGCTCTGGGTTCACTCTTCCAGGTTCCTACTGCTCCTTTCATGCACAGCTTCCTGTGCCCAATGGAGTGTGGCCTCCGCCTGCCAGTTATATGCAAAAGGGAAACCTCCAAGAATTCCTACAGCATTAGTATAGTGGCAGTTAGAAGTATCATTAGACTGACTTAAAGGACTTTCTGATTTTCTACAGGAAACATTTTGAAAATCCTGTGTTTTCAGCTCTTGCAAAATCCTTAGATGGGTCTCCCCTGCAGAAGAAAGTGACAAACCAAAGTCAAATGCATTCTTGGCTACCATCAGTATGTGGCCTCCTACATGTTTCCAACACCATTCACTCCATTTTAGCTGTGCCTTTCCTGCTGTGAGGACAGCGGGAGTGTAGCTGTAGCCATCATGAGAACAATGAGACTTAGGTTGGCCAATTCTGTTGCTCAGAGAAGCCCACAAGTTCAAGAGACTGAAATTGGCAAAGGGTAACCTCTGAATTCCTGAAGCCATGGAGCTTGACTTCAGGCCTAACTTAAGGCAAGGATAGGTGTCAGAACTTTCCAAGAGCTATGTCTGCCCCAGCATGACTGGCATCGGCTTTGTTCTCATGGCCCCTCACCCCCTGACCACTTCCTCCCTGCCTACCAGAGCCCTTTTCAGACCATCACAGTCTTTTTCTCTAAGCTCTGGTCCCTGTGTCCTCTGCCCTTCTCTTTCTTTTATTCCGCTAATGTTTCTTGAATGCTCTGCAGAATGAGGGGAATACCAGTGCTCTGAAGAGTTTGGCCTCCTGAGTGGGAGGACGAGTCGCATATGTATGAAAACTCCATGGCTGTGATGAGGAGCTACTGAGAGTTTCCTCCAGGCCTTTGCTCCCAAAGTGCCCATGGCTCGGGCTGCTCTTCTTGTCTCACTTTCCTTTCTGACCCCACTTTCCACCTCATGCTCAGTTGTGGTGACTTCAGGAGACTTTCCTAATCCCCTTTGCTCCCTGTGCCACACTGGACTAGGAAAACACAGTGAGGTGGGTCACAGGCAGAGCAAGCTTGTGGTTTAGAAGATGGGCTCAGAAGTGCCAATCCTGGGTCTTCTCGGCTGTGTGAGTTGAGGCAAGTTTCATCACTTTTCTGTGCCTGTTTGTCATCTTCAAGTGGGATTGATACACTTACCTCACAGGTACAAGTTCCTTATGGGGGACTGAGTCAGCCCAAGGGAAAAGCTCAGAATGGTGCACAGCACATGCTACATGCCTGTAATTGCTATGCATTCTAAAGGCCACCATTCTCAGTAGGCTGCACGATTCTCTAAGGTATGAGCGCTGCTCGTTTATCTTTGAGTCCCCATCACCTGCAGCTTGGCACAGCACAGACTGCACGAACACAAGCTGAATGTTGAACACACTGAAGATTTGAACACACAATGAATTACTAAATAACTGGACCTTCATAAGGATATAAGAAGCAACATCATGTCATAGAACAGCCCCAGACTCTCAGATCCAGGAGATCTTTACCAGTGAAATGAGGTCCTGAGAGCTCTGTGACACTGGCTTTTCTAGATTGCACAGGGCGTAGCCTGGCCAGAGCCTGGAGATTGGGATTCAGTCCCACTCAAGAACTATGTGGCTTCCACAGTGCCTGAATTCGTTTTCCTGAGGTATTCAAAGCGGGGTCTATATAGGCAGTGGTCCCAAACCATGCAGGTCACTCCAGGCCAATAACTTAGCAAAGCGCATTGTTCTCATTTGACACTGGAAGGGACTGAGACCTGAAATCTGTGTTTCTAAAGTTTTCCAGGTGACTCCCAAACTTCAGGCACAGGCTTGGAAATGAATGAACTGGATTTATCAGACCAGAAGACAGATGCAACCACATTCCTTTTACAGCTCACACCACAGCCACGCGCGCGGGCATGCTAGCACATGTGCACACATTCACACACTCACTCACTCCGGTATGCATATCAGCTGCACACTCTAATGAATTTGTCCTCACCCTGTACCTTACACGAAGAACCCTGGGTGTTGCCAACTCCCACACAAACCCCTGCTCTTTGAGGGAGTGAATTCTAAGGATACTGGGCTACCCAGCCCTGCCCTACCCCCAGCACACACATGATAAATGCAGGATGAATTGCCACCTGCAGCCACACCATGGTAGTTATAAACTGTGATGGACCTGCTTAATTGTTTTGCCTGTATAAGCACATTTTGCTTCATCCATTTGTCAAGCTGAAGGAAGGCTGTTTTATAAAAGGGGATTTAATTAAATGTTTTGTCCCAGCCTGGCCTTTCCCTTCCGCATTTGCATTATGCTTGTGTCATATTTTCCCTGGAGGGCAGGAAAGCAATTTAGTGAAAATGAAGGATCCATTGATTTACTCAGAAAAAAGGAAATGCCAAGCTAACAACTCCCCTCTATAATTTTCTAGTGACCATAAGAGAGAGCCTGGCCATTTAACTTAAAGACACTGTGTTTCTAGGTACATCTGGTTCTTTATATCTGTTTGTACTATTAATGCTATTGTGTTTATCGCCTCGCTCTTCATTGAAATTTTTTCATGAATACTCATAAGAAATATTTTTCTTCCATGAACAGAATAGATGTTTCTGGTAAGTAAAGTCATTTGTTTCCACTGCCAGATTGGTGACTAGGGCTGAGGAGTCATTCTTTCCCCTAAGACCCTAATAGTCGAATCACAACATACCTCCCGTCATTTAACCACAGATCTCCCACTGCGTATAGAATTTAACTTGACCTACTTTCCTGCTTGTTGATCTGCCTCAGGCCTCAAATGTTCTTCTACTAGATATCATCTGTTTTCTGGTTACAGTCTTAGATCTTTAGCTCAATACAGTGTCCCACTGCCTCAAAGGAAGCAGGCTACATTGATACTCTGAGAGAGCTGGATATGACAGCACCCTTGCTGAGTGTCTCCTGCCACTGGCCGGCCATCCTGTGTCCACTCTTGCTGTCTTGGAATCTGAGCCTGTCTAGCCAACCATCAGGATGGCTCTGGGAGCAACTTGTTTTGTTCGAGGGGAAGGTTTGCAAGGAAGGGAAAGAAGAAATGTGGGACCAGAAATCAGAAAAATGTGATTTTCTACAAAAACACTCCCATCCCCTCTGAGGTCTTTAAAACTCCTTCCAGCACTAACAATCAGTGACTCATTTGCTCAGATTTTATTGAGCACTTTCTATATGGCCGCTACTGTGGCTGGAGCAATTGTGGGGAACTAAGCACACAGATGCCTTCTGACACAGAATCCAGAAGTTGGGAAAGCAGGTAGAATCAACCCTTCACAAAAACAACAGAGTGAGGTGTGTTAGAAAGATCTAGCCCCACACCAGCTTACACGCAGTCCAGGAAGTGGGGGAGGCTTTTAGGGGGGAAGTGCAACTACTATATAAAAGATAAGCAGTAAGTAAGTTGGAAGAAGAGCGTTTCAGGCAGACCCTCACTCCCCAAAACTCAACCAGCCACTCCCAGCTGATGATGCCATTTCCCTTTGATGAGCATTTGCCTTCTCTCCTGTTGGGCCATAGGAAACTCACCAAATGACCACTAGATAGGAGTGGTCAGTCAAAATGCATTTATAGCTGATTCAACTGGACATGGTGACACACTCCTACAATCTCAGCACTTGGGAGGATGAGGCAGGAGGATCATTGCAAGTTCGAGACCAGCCTGGGCTACAAAGAGAGCCCAAGGCCAGCCTGAACTATATAGTGAGACACTGTCTCAAAAAGACAAAAAAAAATTTTTAATGAAAAAAATAAAAACAACTTATAGCTAATTAGCCACATATTACAAACCATCATGAGGAAATATTTTGCTGTTTTATACAAAGAACCAGGAAAACAATACTTTCAACGTTTCCTTTTCTATCTATACAAAGAAAGCAAGCTAGAGGCCCTTGCCTCTGCTCTGATTTTCACAAATCATCTGACCAAATTGGAGGGGACTTGACCAGACAGGACAATAACTCACTTTTCAGTTCCTGATGGACTGAACAAGAGCTGGCGGAGACTGTTTTGCATTTATAGCACTTTCCAGCTGAAAGCCTCAGATGCTTTGTGAGTAGTGATAGGCAACAGGACTTCGTGCTAACACTAAGTGCTCTCGTAATAAATTCTCACAGGCAGAGGTCGGATACACAGGCAGCAGAGGTGGGTGAGGAGAGGTGGCTGGCAAGGGGGCCATGTGCTGACCCTGCCAAGCAGTTGGACTGGGCCCCCTGCCCACTATCCAGTACCCTCACCACAAGGGCCTATGTGGAGCCTCATGCAGTCCAAACGCACTTGTCCTCACGCCAGAGGGAGATTTCCCAGGCCAGAGTCGGGAGCCTATGGGAGCTGACTGACAGGAGCTGAGGGCAAGAAAAGGGCCGAGACAGAGCGACTTGGGGCAAACAGGAAGGGCCTGTCCTGAGGAAGGGCCTGTCCTGAGGAAGGGCCTGTCCTGAGGAAGGGCAAGGAGAAACATGGACTATGATAAAGGACTGTCGTCCGTGCCTGTGACTTCCCTTTATGTACGAGTTCTCCTGGTCCTCCCTCAGGCCCTAGTCTGTCCCTTCTAGGAGCTGGAATGATCCTGTGCATTGGGAACTGGGTTAAGTCCAGGTGTAGTAAGGTGTCAGCAGAGTGGAGAGGAGAATATCTGTGTGCCATTTTGTACCCAGTGGTTCGGAAGCTGAGGATCTTGGGAGACATCTCAGTGGACTTCCTGTCACCCCCTCAAATCCCATCACTGCACTGGTTTTCCATGCATTTCAGGTCTTCCTTCCACAGCTTGTGTCCCCTGGACAGCTTGGTTTCACTGATTCACTCCTTTAAGGGAATTTGTTGAAAGGCTAACATGTAAAACAATGTGTTAGAATCAAAGTAAAGAAACTTTTCTGTGCTCCAACTTTTCTCTATTCCCCAGATTCAATGTAATGAGTCCACAATTTTTTGGATAGTATAGTTTGGCACAGAATTAGATATACAAATGGAAATATGTAAGCTCTTTTAAATAGCATTAGAGAAATAGACAAATTCTTTTTACTTTGTTTAAAGGGTTATTTGAAACCTTTGAACTCTACAACTCTGACTTTGTTACATTCTTCCAGAAAATAAGACTATTAGAGTCAAACTCTCTTCCTCACTATCCATCAACACCTTTCCCCCTACTCAGAGAATAAGATGCATTGGATTTATGATGGATAATGAAACTTTTTAAAAAATCAAACACAAGCCAGGCATGGTGGCACATTCCTGAATAATGCCAACCCTTGGGAAGCTGAGGCAGGAGGATCACCACAAATTCGA
This sequence comes from Dolichotis patagonum, assembly GCA_004027295.1. Lineage (NCBI taxonomy): Eukaryota > Metazoa > Chordata > Mammalia > Rodentia > Caviidae > Dolichotis > Dolichotis patagonum. The sequence continues at coordinate 18,957 of PVJX010002020.1, forward strand.
GGCCAGCCTGGGTTACATAGTGATCCCAAGGCCAGCCTGAAATACATAGAAAGATGCTGTCTCAAAAAAAAAAAAATCTTAAAAATCAAAGACAAATGTTCACAGGTTCCATCCTTAAAATATTTATGTTATACTCATATATGAATTTTTAAAAGTCCCAAAACAATATTTTATTAAATAAAAAATTTTATAATGTACAAGGCAAGATTGAATAGAATAATTATTTTAAGAAAGATCTTGGTAAGGTTCAAAAATTACCAAGAGAATGGACCCACCCTGGCTGAAAGATGGGAAAGCTTGTGAACTAACCGAAGGGCACAGACACCATACCTGAAAAAAACAGGGTCCAGGGTTGCAGACAAGGGTGGTTTAGGTGACTGGGGTGGGAGCGGGGCTGCAAGATCCATGCAGCAAGAGGTCTGTGGGATGGAGCACATAAGTTTAGTTAGTACCGGAGACAAGAAAAGATGGAGATGAGACTGAGGCGGCTGAGTGTGGAAAGGTCAGGGAGGGTGCTGGGCACCTGGCTGGAGGACTTGATCCTGCTTTCAAGGACATTTGAGAAGATGGGAACTATAGCTGAGTCACAGTGATTCAGACCCTAGCATGGATCAGGGTGGGGAGGGATGGACATTTGTGGGACTGAATCCAGGTGAGAGAAGATGAGCACCTGAGCCAGAAGAACAGCCTTGGGGCAGTGAGGATGGGCGGGTTCAGGAAATGCTTCAAAAGCAACCTCAGCAAACTCTGGGGAATGGAGGATTTTCCTTTCACCCCTTGCCCTCAGACTGAATGGGGCCAGAAAAAAGAGGCCCAGGTTACTAGTATTGCAATAGAACTCTAGAAAGGAAAATTACAGCACGATGCAGTGGCTGAGAAGGAAAATTACAGGATGCCCTTCTTTGAGTTCAGTTCAGAAGAACTGCAGGAGATTCCTATAAAATGAAAACTAAACAAAGGATCCCCCCAAAACAAGAAAGATAACCTACGAGGCTTTTCTGCCTTTTTCCTTTCTGCCTCTCTCTTTTTATCAGTCACTGAATATCTATGAAGCAGTTATGCTATGTAAGAAACCAAAGAAACACAGTTCCACACCTTGTCTCTGTCTTCAAATGACCCTCGGTGTCTTGCAGAGTCAGAATTGCATCCATGTGCCCACACAGCACTGAATACTTCCATTCATGATAAAAAAAAATGAAGAAATGAGATCTAAAGTGAACTTGAACCATTACTTAAATTAAGGGAATTAGGCATATATGTGGAGGGTATCATTAGATAATGCTTTCCACCATGTATTTTACTTAGTATCTTTTTGTACTCATTTTTAAGGATAAGAAAACAGGTCCTCAGAAGTGAAGTTACTTAGTCAAAGCCAGATAAGCGGTGGTTAAGTGATAGTCTGGAGAACTCGACCTGAAGCCCATGTGCATATGGCACATCACCCAGTGGTGGGGTAGAGAAAAAATGCATAGTTATCTTTGGAGAAAATCTGCCATGCCAAGGTATGGAAGACGTAGGTGATCTCAATTTTAGAGCCATGATAACTTTAAAGGCTGATACATAGCTCTCTGCTGACTTTACTTTCTAGTTTGTTTTAACAAAATTTTCTGGCAGACTCATTCTGCTGCCAAGATCAGGGCAGAATAGAACAAGATGGAAACACATCAATAGATAAATATAATTTCATTGATCCCAGAGTCAAGCAGATCTATTCCCAGCAGTATCCCTTATGACTGCTTCCCAGCATTTAAAAGGTTAAGAGACCCCAACTTTTTATATTATCAGCAGATCTTGATTAATCTGGCAAATGTTATATATCAAGGGGCAGTGTGAAATTGGACACTAAATGTATTGGACGCTATTATAAAAAGAGAAATTGGATAATTTCTACTCATTTCTATCTGAAAATGAAAAGCCGGCAGGGTAATGAATCTCCTTGATCTGTTGAAATGCCTATCGGTTATAAAGTACTTTTCCATCAAAGAGATAAGCAGATTCAAAACACACAATATTTTGGTAAAAAAGTAAATATATCTCCATGCTGTTATGGTGAATAACTCCTCCGCCACACGAGGATAAAATGTCCATGTGAAAAAAGGGCCACTGAGTCAAGAGGAGCGCCTGGGGCCCTGACACTGAGTGAAAAGAAATCTTTGCAACTGTTACACGAACTGTCCATCCTTCTGTGGAATCAAGAGCAAACTTATCAAGATGGATTCCTATGATGGAGCTCACATAGGTTTCCATAACAAAATCTGTCAGTCCAAAAGTTATATTTAAATACTTTTCGTTGTCAAAGTTAATTTCCCTTTCATTAAAGTCAGAGAAGGAAAGTTACCTCCCCTGGGGCTGTAACTTCATATCTGCCTGGCCTGGTCCCGTCAGGGCTGTGTTGAGTCTATGGCTGAGAAGTGGCTTCAGCTGGGATAAATTGTGGGCCAGATCATCCATGGGTGCATCACTCTGGGGAAAGAGTTCCTCAGATACTGATGCCAGGGTGACCTGGTTGTCTTAGCAATGTTTTTCTCTGTAAATTTCCCCTAGACCTGAGCCATGTAGTTTCCCTTTCCTAAAAGGAGTAGAGACATGACTGTAATGTGGCAGCCCTCCAGAAATCAGATTTTTAGTTCTTATTCTCCCTGTATTTGATAATACTTGGCCTCATATTAGTGAGACTCATCTCCTCCTGGCTGAGATGAGCAAACAATCAACTAGACTGCAGGGACACTTTCCAGGGACACTTTCCACTCCATCGCAGGAGCCGGAAGGCTTTAGTACATGGTAGGTATTTAGTACTGTGGTAATCTTACAAGAAACAATTCTTTCACGCACTTAACAAATGTGTCAAGTACTATTCTGGGTTCAGTACTTGAAGTAAATCAGCTAACAAAAAAGACAGACATGCTTACCCTCAGGGAGTTTTCATTCTGACAAGCAGCAGAATAAAAATAGAACAGAGGCCGGGAAAGGGAAGGGCTGGTACAGGGATGGCACTGGGTGGTGATTTGAATGGGGGAGGCATCCAGATAGGCTTCAAGGATAAGGTGTCTCTTGAGCAAGGACTTGGAGGAGAGGAAGGAGGAAGAGCATCGTGGCAGAGGGAATAGCTTATGCAAAGAGGATGGTGATGGTGTATCTGGCCTGTTGAAAGATGTCAAGGGGGGACAGTGTGGTTGAAGATTTAGTGAGGAGAGGAGTAGAGATGAGTTGAGAGAAGTAAAGGGAGAGATAAATTCCTGAGGGCCTGCCAGGACATTGTAAGGGCTTGGGACTTTGCTTAAGAAAAATAGGGCATCATTGGAAGATTTGTAAAGAAGAGTGATGCAATCTGAACAGTGTTTTAATAGAACTCCTCTGCTATCTTTAGAATATTCTGTATCCTGTACAGAGGCTAAAGTGGAGGCTAGGAGTTAAATTAGGAGGGAATGCAATAATCTGGGCAAATTAAAGAAGGATTCTCTGCTTTGTGTGGTGTTGAAGCTGTGGCCCAAAGCATGGTATGTGACTAGCTCTTCAAGGAAAAGCCTCAATGTTATGACTTACGAGTTGGAGAAAGGGGTTTAGAAATGGAAGAAGATAAGACAAGACAGATTTAAGGCATCAGATGATGAAAGACCTTAAATCTCAGGGCTGTTATTAGTTATGAAATCAGGAAAATATTGAACTATTCAGCTTTAACAAATGGAGTCCTTGGTATTAAGAAGCCTGGAGAAGGCAGCCTAGAACTAGTGCAAAAATCAGCAACAACAGCAGTGATTTGGGCTCCTTTTGCCATCCTTGTGTTGAGTGGTTCTGGCACTAAGAGGCCTACTATATATCCATTCATAAGATGAGGATGGAAGGAAAGGAAGAAGGAGGAGGGAGAGAGGAAGAAGGAATGAAAGGAAAGGGAAAGGGGGGAGGGAAGGGAAGGGAAGGGAAGGGAAGGGAAGGGAAGGGAAGGGAAGGGAAGGGAAGGGAAGGGGTACAAGAGAGAATGTTAGGTGAATGTGACTGTTTTTTAACCAAGAAAGTACATGTAGAAGCTCCACCCAGCAGATTTCTGCTTATGTCTTTGGGGTCCACCTTGGTTACATGACCATTTCTACCTGGACAGCACTTGGGGGGAGGGGGTAGACCAGGTGTGTCCAGCAGCCAACAGTGCTGCCACAAATCACAGTCTCCGTCTGCAGTCAGGCAGATCAGCGCTTCCACAGAGAGCACTGGGCAGCCTTGCTGGCTCCCTCACCCCTTCAGCTGGGCTCAGCAGAGAGACTTCTGCAAGAACAGCCCCTCTGCCATGGCTATCTTTGCCCTGCCTCATCACAGGGTCCCCATTGAAAAATCCTTCTAAGTCTTACCTCTTCTGCCTGTCCATGAGCATCTCTGATTCCACAGTTGGGCCCAGGCCCTGTGCAGCTATGGCATCTGCCTCTCTGCAGGCAATGGGTGTGTGAGAACGTGTGTAATGCTCAGGATTCCTTGAGAACGGCAGTACTCACTTCGGTTTTGTCAGAAGAGGTTTCTGTTCAGTATACCTAAGTAACCAAGCATGAGGTGCCCGTGCAGGAAGGAGCTCACAGCTGAGCATTAATAAGGCATGTTGTGAGTCAGCAAACTTGATGCCAGTGGACGCACCTGCATCCCCCAGTCCCCAATGCCTTCTGCCCTTCTCTCTGCACTCTTTCTAACTCTATTCTCCAACAGTTCTGATGCAGTCAGTAACCCTGAAGTGCATACAACCAAAAGGGTGAAAACCCTCCCCTCCCTAGGTGTAGCCTGTGTTACCAGCTGACAAGCCCTGTGGTGCAAACTGGCGTGCAGTGTGGACAGGGCGTCTAAGCATCTGGTTTCTCTTCTTGCCTCTGCCACTCACTGCCAAGTGCAGCCATGCAATTTTTAGGCCTCAGTTTCCTCATCTGCAAAACAGCAAATGTGAAGAGATAACCTCAAGGCTGTACCTGCTCTGCTGTTCTATTCAGTAAACCAGACATGTCTCTGTTCTCAACAAGTTGATCATTCATGGTGAATACCAAGAGCCAACCCACCTCCATTGCATCCAACACAGTGCTGGCACATGGCAGGCACTCAGTAAATGCTTGCAAAGAAAACCTTCCCAAACTATGGGTAGAAATGTAGTAGGGATGGACTTACCTCTCCAGTCCACTCCTTGTAAATGCACTCAGTATTGTTTTGCCTTCTGTTATGACTTGTATCTAAATGTCCCTCCAAAGCCTCAGGCAGTCATAGGATTTTTTTTTTTCAGAGATGGCTGAATCTGGAGTATGTGATTGATTCCTGTTATGATGCTGGGATTAAGGGTGCTGGGGTCAAGGGTAGGTGATAGCTGGATCAACACACTGATTGCACTGGCACTGCCCTAGTCCCAGTAGCCTGGATATAGTATATAGGACATAAAGAGGCTTGTCTCCCTCTCGTTTATTGCTTTTGCTGTTTTCTGCTGTCAAAAGTACGCATTTGCTGTTTTCTGCTGCCGTGAACTGTTGCACCTCTGCCATGCCACCCTGTCTTGGAGCCAGCTGACTATGAGCTGAAACCTCCACAAACTGTGATCTAGATAAACCTTTCCTCCCTTAGCTTGTGTGTGTTGGGTGTTTTACAACAAGAAAACTTAAGACACCTTCCATCTGTCCTACTTTCTCTAGTTTTTCTTCCTACTGCCAGGCAAACATGTACTTGGGGTGAAGTCAGACCTTCACCCCAAGTATCACACATAACCTACCACAAAACTACTATAACCTACCTTATAACCTGCCATAAATGCCAGAGGTTTCATGTGATTCGGTTGCCAGTTTAAAGGTATTCCTGCTTTAAATATTCCATTCATCATAATGACAAACATGCCTAAGGCCTTTCTATGTTTTTCAAGTGCTCTCTTATCCTCTGTCGTGGGAGGATGGATCCCTGAGAAGTTTTCAGCTTGTGGCTTCTGGGAGCTGCGCTGATAGCTAGCTGAGGCCCTGGGGGGAAGGAGCCCCAGGAGACAGGCCTGGGAGATATACCAGCATTAAGTGCTAGCGGGTAGACAGGCAATAAGGGGAAAAAGATGAACTATCAGAACACAAGACACATTTCACCAAGGTCGCTTTCTACCCTTTAGTATAAAATGCCAGACTGAGTTGTAGCACCTGTGTCTGTCCTAAGCTTTCTAAAAATCATCCTTTTCTGTACGTCCTTTATCCCATCTTTTTTTCTTTCAAATAAGATTTGTCTTTGCTCAAAGCCTTTTATCTTAGCTTGCCCCAACTCTTGTTTTGTGAAAAGACAGGTTACAGGGTAAGAAATACGTTAATTGATAATTATTAGAGGCCATCTACATTCCTACACATGGTGGCCTGGTGCCACAGAAAGCTCAGAATTATTTTCATATCTTTAAGAAGCAGTTTAAAATTCTGCATATTTGCCTATCTGTTTACTTTGGTGGTTATCTCAGTAGTTCTTTTTATATGACAAAATACAGTGGTACCATTTCTTAAGTTTAGAGTCTGAGACTCTTAGGTGACTTGCATGAATGTGTTACACAAGCATAAATTTTGATGTCATTTTCATGACTGTTTTCTGGGCACCTAACCCATGTCATAACTTCTCAAACTTACTTTACTTTATTCTTCTGGATTGCTTTTTTAAAAACAAAATTGGCCTTGCTTTGCTAATCATGACAGTGCTTTATAATTGCTAGTGGACTGCAATGGCACACGCTCCAGAGCTGGCTGCTTGAGTGTGACTCCAGCTCTGCCATTTGCACATTCTGTAGCCACAACCCAATTATTTAGCCTGCTTGCACCTCTGTTATTGGGGAGATTATGATAGAAAGTAGGGATTGTAAATGGATAATGAAAGCTATCTCCAAGCGTCCTTGGGAGGATTAAATGATTGATATGTGGTCAGTATGTATGATACATTAGCTGCACAGTTAAAACAATGCCTAGCACACAAAAAGCAGCCTGTATGTATTATCTTTATAATGATGAAGAGTTACCTATTAGTACCCTTAGTGATTTCCATTTCTAGTGACTTTTTCCAGTTTGGAATTAGGTGATCACAAAATGTCTATTTGACCCTGAGTAAAAATAGTTTCTCATGCATGCTGCCAATACATCTATATTTTAAAAATGTTAGACATATAAGCCGACAGTGAGATAAAAGAATTATTCAGGGATAAATAGGAACAAAAGGGACAGAAAACAAAAAGGGAAGAAAATGGAGAATCAATAAACTCTGGGCTGTGTATTTGAAGAAAGAAAACTGATAGGTTTCCATAGCATGTTTCTTATATGCCCAAATCTACCTGGAAAGTTGCTTAATTGTGAGGGACCAAAATGGTTCCACACTAGTAAGTGAATATAAAAGGTTGATTAAAATACTTTTTAGTAGTTCATATCCTTAAAAATAAAGTCTCTGCCACAACCTGTGCCAATAACAGCTAGTAAACAGCTAATTACATTATAACATGGTCTTTTTAATTGTTAATTATAATAAAAGAAGCAACAACCCAACAATAATTTGCTGGTCCGTACATCTGTGAAGTTTAAATGGGGAAAATTGCCTCTTGTCTCAGCAAGGATGTAATTGATTCTTGGGTGCTTTAATGAAATAATACCAGTTGCTGCCTATTCTTCTGTCTTCCTTCAAAAAGCTGACACCATTATGTCACTGATATAAATGGAATCTTGAAGGTGCCTCAAAAATTCTCTGTTTTGGGGGGAAAAAGCCATCGTGGCTCTTTCATATGGAAGGGACATATTCAAGTGGCATGCACCCTTGGATCAAGGTTAGAGACGAGTACCCCTTTTTCCTTTTCTTTGGGGTGGGGCCCATGGTTTCACATTAGCAATGGTCATTGTAAGCTGTGCAAAGTGTTTCCACATAAGAGTTTAAAAGGCTGTCATAGGAAGTTGCAAAGACGCTTTGTCAGGGGCCATCTGCTCTCATGTCAACTGCAGCAAACTAAAAAAGAACTCAGGATTCTTGAAAACTGAATTTAATTAGTGGAGATGTACTAAAAAAAAAAAAGCATACATCAAAAAATGACTTGCAAAATAGCAGCCTTAACTCCCCAGCCCCAAATTCAAACAATACGTTTTGCAGCATGACATTAAGCATCCAAGTGTAGAAAGGAAGAAATTCAAAACAACCATCAAATTACTATCTGTATTTCTCTTCCAACCTGAACATTAAGTGCTCCTTAAAAATTTTCAATTTTAATTGAATTAGCCATTTGTAGTAGTGGATATACTTTAATCTTTCATAACAGACCATGCATGTATATTTTTAAACTGCTTAACAAACATTTTTTAATGAGATAATCACTTTTTCTTCACCCTAATGCCTGGATTATTTCTAATGCAGTATTTTCACCTGATACAATGACTACGTATAGTCAGAAATTTAAAAAACAAATTTAAACTAAATCTCATAAGGTCCCAGATATATCAAAACTAAATTTACATGTGTATATATATATTATTTTATACATATACATATTATTATATACATATTATTTTAGCCATCTGCCTGGAGGATAGACTATTTAGCAAATCTTTTTAGCTAAATGATATTCTTCTAAAGTAGGCAGAAGGACACACCAGACCTTATTCCTTAGCATATACTTAACAGGAAAATAGATCACATAGAATAATTTTGTTGGTTCAGTGTAATAAAAACAACAGACAAGCTGGGTGTAGTGGTTCACATCTATAATCTTAGCACTCAGTAGGCTGAGGCAGGAGGATCACCACAAGTTCAAGGGCAGCCTGAACTATATAGCAAGACCTTGTCTCAAAAATAAATAAATTTTTTAAAAGACAATACTTATCGTATAAGAACATGTGCTATTAAGTACTGTGTGGTTGCCAACTCATTTAAATTCATAATGACCCCATGTTGGTGATGTTATTATTCCTGCTTCACAGACCAGGAAATTAAGGCACAGATAATGTAAGCCAAAGACATACAGCTAGTAAGCGGCAACATTATCAAATCCAAAGCCTGTGTTTATTATGCCTTCTGCAGGTGGCATCTGGGTCCTTCTTTACTGTTTTTGAAGTTCTTATTGACTGGGGAGGTAACATTTTATCTTTAAAAAATCAAACTTTTAAAGAATTTCAAGTATGATACAAAGTCTTTTTCTTCTTGAATAATGAGAAGCTGTTCAACTGTTATTCCATCACCTTAAAAATGCAGTAGTGTATAATTCCCACAAACCCAAATCCTCTCACATAACCACAATGCAGCCACTAAAATCCTTCCAGTGTTCCCATTTCAGTCAATGATACTGTTTAACTCAGAAGGCTGTGGCTCAGAGTCCTGTGTTGGGTTTGCCTGCATCTCTGTGGTCCCTTTTCATCTGAAACTGTTCCTCAATCTTTCATTAATTTATAACCTTTCTATTTTTGAAGATTACAAGCCAAATCCCTTTAGAACCCCCTCATTTGGGCTGTTTCTGATACTTCCTCATGGTTAAAGTTTTGCATCATTAGCAGGAATATTGCGGAAACACTATGGGCCCTCAGCTCTCAGCTGACTGTGTTTTGGATGTGTCCTCTAATTGGTGGTCTTCATTTTGGTCCCTTAAGATGGTGTCAGTCAGGTTTGTCTGCTGTTACTCTTTCTACCCCTTATAATTAATAAGCATTTTGTGGGAAGGTACTTTGGAGCCATGTAAATATCCCAGTCCTCATTGGTTTTCAAGTCATTCGCTATGTAAATATCCCAGTCCTCATTGGTTTTCAAGTCATTCACTTAATTATATTAGCATAGGCATGGTTTTTCTATTTCATTCAGTGGATTATAATTCGTTACTACCCATATTTATTGTTATGTTTAAACTGTCTTCAATTTAGCCATTCGGAACCTCGTCAGCTTCCCTGTCCTTGACACATTATCATCATTTTGGAGCACTGTTTTGCCAATTGAAGAAATAAGATATTTCAGGATCAACTTGTACCTTCTTTACTCCAGCCCTGGAAGCTGACATTTTTTACTAGGACCCCTGCTTTCTCCTCATGGAGAATTATATTTAGAAACCAAGACTGGTGTTGGGTTTTGCTTGTTGCTGCTTTGAATGATCCTCTTGGTAGAAATAGGAACACTGAGGGGAGGGAGAAACATAAAAGGAGAGAGAAAAATATGTATCAATGCCTGCGTGTACATTTGGGTATCTTAAATTCCAGCCCAGCACCAAAGGGCTCATTCTGATCTTTCCTTTTCCATACTTATAGCTCCCTTCTCTGACAGTGAGAACCTGGTACCATGTGCTCTTAACCAGGGGGATCAAGGAAAGGAGAAAAACTGGATTAAACATCAGGAAAATGGGGTTATGCTGTGGCCCTCCTCTTCAATAGCTCTGTGACCCTGAATAAATTTTAAACTTCTTCAGGTTTGCTACTCTTTATCTGCTAAACAGCTAACACCACAGTATCTGTTTTGGAGGGCACACAGTTAGGAACAGAGCACAGGGCTTAGGCTAGGGTGCTGGGATATTCATTGGCTGTGTGCTCCTGAACGAGTGTCCCAACTTCTCTGAGCCTTGTTGCCTATTCTTTAAAATGTAGATACCCCTCCCCTCCCTGTTCACAAAGCTTTCTTTTCATTTTATCTTTCTTTTCTCATTTTTGGTTTGAAACAAAGGTACAGGGATGTGGTCATTATGTATACCTGAATTGTACCAATAAACAAATAATCTTTAAAAGGATAAAAAAATAAATAAACTAAAATAAAATGTAGATAGTGCTACCAGAAAGCGCCCAGGGTGGTTTTGATATGTAAATATATACAAAACTACATGGCACAGTGCTTGGTAGATAAGAACTGTCAGGCATGTATTTCCTTTACCTTTCTTTTCACCACAATGTTAAGCAATAACAACTATAAATACCTACATAGAGTAACAGAATAGCCAACAAACAATAATATAATTTCTTAAGAACCATCCTGTAGTAGCTGTATAAAGACAACAAATGAGTATAATAAGTTGTATTTTTATGGCATTTTCAGCCTTTCTAACTATTCCCAAAGTGAGATGGAAATAAGAGGTAGGTGACTGCTCCTACAAAAAAGGATCTAAGGAAGACTGTCATTGTGTTTCAACTGTCATGCTTAACTCTGGATAATAAATAATGGTGGCTTTGGTTGATTAGATGTCTATTTACTAAGACCTTTACAAACTCATTGCTAATCTTTACTATCCCTATAAGGAAGATGTTGCTTTATCCATGTTATAAATTAGAAAGCTGCATCTTGGAAAGTTTAAATGTTGTCCAAAGGCCACACAGCCAGTAACTGGCTGGTTGCAGACTGGATCTAGTGCAATGATGGCGAACCTTTCAAAGACATGCGCCCAAACTGCAACCCCAACGTTGCCACCTAAGTTATCGCAAACTGCAGACACCACAATTAAACCTGACTACTTAGCTTTTAGTTCAGAAAAAAATAGTTCATACATTAATATCTTTTGTCTTAGAAGAAAAACAAATAATCCAAGTGTCATAGGTTCACCACAGCTGGTCCAATGTGTGAAGGTCTCCAGAGCCTGCCCACTTTCTGTTCAGCCAGTTTTTCCCATCACAAGGAGCACATGACCGCATCTGGCTTAATCTTGGAACTCTAGACATTTGAACAAAAAGACAAATTAAAATTGCATAAAATGAACTCATGATATCACCTCCAGTTCCCAGCATTCTGTACTTCCCATTTCAGGAAATCCAAGGGCACAATGACTAGAGTCCTTGGCCTCTTGTTGCCACAATATTTCTCCAGCACAACCACAGTAACTGGCATCTATGCAGGGACTAAAAGATTCAGACAAAGGGTGAAATAAATTCAGCATTGTCGATCAGTCCAACCTGACTTTCATAGAACCTTGTGCTGTGGGGGTGTGCCTGTGCCCTTTGCTGCACTTTTCCAGTGATTGGTCTGGATGACCAGCTAGACCGTGAGTTCTGGAAATGCAAGAAACATATTGGCCACCTTAGCCTCACTTATGCTAAAGTAGGACAGCTGCCTGACTGACAGGATGGATGAGTGGCAGGATGGATGGATGGATGGATGGATGGATGGATGGATGGATGGATTAATGGATGGATGGATGGATGGATGGATGGATGGATGGATGGATTAATGGATGGATGGATGGATGGATGGATGGATGGATAAATGGATGGGTGGATGTATGGATAAATGATTCTGGTATGGGGAAGAGAGCTAAATACAAACTGATAAGAAGGGAAGGAGATGGCACAGTTAGAGATAAATAAGCTCTATTATGTTTTCTCAGAAAGTATGTTGAATGACAGTGATGTTTCATTTTATTTTCAAGTATGAAAGAATAGAGCTACCAAGTGTGGACTCTGGAGAAAGGTTGCCTCAGTTGAATCTTAGCTCTGGTATTTATGCACTGTGCGACCTTGTGCAACTTGCATAAGTTCTCTCTGTGCCCTGTCTGTAGAATAGGATTGTTTTGAGAAGTGAATGTATTCACAAATGTAAATCACTTAGAATGGTGCTGATAAATAGTGAATGCTTGTAAGTACAGTACCAGCTTTCATTATCGTCTTGTGCCTTTGTCATTCTGGGGAAGAATAAGACCCCAGTAGGGTAACGAAAAGAAAATATAGCATTCACAGTCATGCAAACTAAGAAAATGTGATTTTTTTCCTCTTCTTTTTCTTTTTATTGGTCTACGTTGTAGTATGTATGTAATAATGTAGTATGAATGTAATAGTGATTACATTCATTGTGGAGAGTTGGTAATGTATGTAACACATCTTAATTCTTTTATTATCCCCTTTCCTCCCTTCTTTCCTCTCTGCATCTCTCAGTTCCCTTCCTTTTTCAAAAGATCTTCTCTGTTCAAAGCATTCCACAAATTAAATTACCATAAACTGGCAATTTATAGATGTAATCTCAAGGGAAAGGGAGGAGGAAATGAAAATGAAGCTGCAACAAGGTGAGAACTCCAATATATTTCCCTTCATCATTTAACATGTGTTATGAGAAAAATTGGCACAATCATTATGTATAAAAGCAGGTTTCAGTTCGCAGCGTAAGGACCATCCCTCAAACAAGGACCATCTATTAGAGAGTGGCTCTGTGCCTTCCTCCTGCTGGCTCTTTGGCCACTGGAAGTTGGAACAAATTTGTGAAAATAATCAAAGCCTTTGTTTTCACTTTAAATTCATGATCTTGAGTCTCAAATTGGCACTCAATATTGCTCAGTAGGCTTACTTGGTTTCCCATACTATTAGACATCTGATTCATTCCTTCAGCATCCCTCCCAAACCTGTACAGCTCCTATGCCCCACCCCCACCAGCTGAGGCCTTTGTTTCACACTTCCTTGAAGAAACAGAAGACAATGGATGTGAAGCCCTCAGCTTCTACCACCAACCTCACCACCCCAACTTCACTTGATTCCGTCTCATTCTCCCAATGCAATGGAGAAATAATTTCCCTTAGGCATGTGCACCTCAGCTCAAATGTCCCTCCATCTGCTCCAGGAACACCTACAGGTGCCCTGCTGCTGAGCTCAAGAGAGAGCAGCAAAAAAGGGCTGACACTGTTTACCATTACTAAGATTGATTTTTATATGTGAACTTTCCTGATTCTCTACAACAAGTCTATGAAGTCAGTAATATTATTATCTCCACTTTACAGATAAGAAGCTGAGACACAGATTGTGAAAATAAACTGTCCTAAGCCACAATACTAGTAAATTATGAGGCACCTAGCTCCAAAGACTGAATCCTTATTCAAATACCAAATACCCTCACAATAAAGACTAGAGAGCAGATGTGGAATGAAGAAATAATAAATTATAATCTTATGCAAATTTTTTCCAAGAAAGAAAAAGACTTTATGATTCTAAACACTCTCTGATTCTGCTGCTCCTGAGAGGGCTAAGAGCTAAGGAGACCAGAGTGCATATAACACAGCTCTTGGTACTCAGAATCAAGAATCTGAGTCCTGACACTCCTTCCTCTGAGAGCCTCACATTGTCCCAGCCTCTGTGATTCTCAGATCAAGAGAGACACTATTTCCCCAAAGTCAGAATCTCTGAGCCTCACAGGCTTCTCTTCCTTTGGTCTCTGGCCACACTGGAAGTCTTCAGTAGGTGTCTTAGTCTACTGGAGCTGCCATAATAAAGTACCATGGACAGAGCAGCTTAAGCCATGGACATTTGTCTCAGGTCTGGAGGCTGGAAGGCTGAGATTCTGTTCCTGGTGGGGGATCTCTTCTCTTGGTATATGTACATAACGAGTCTCCACCCTCCATTAGGATAACCAGTCCTGTTGACTTAGTATCCCATCTATGTGACCTCATTTACCTGAAATTACCTCCTACATGCCCTATCCAAATACAGTCATCCTGGGGATTAAGGATTTATCACATGACCTGGGGGGAGGGGCATGATTCAGTCTATGACAAGGGACATTTTAGTTTGTTGCTCCATTGCTACTGCCCTAAGACCAGTGACAGAGGTTCCTTCATCTTGGAAAGAATTTCTTTACCCAATAGAAGACTTGCCCCTTCTTCAAAAGCAGCCCTTCCCCTCAGCTCTGCATCTTTACTTCCTTCAATATCCCTTTCCACTCACTTGCTCCATATCTCCCCTGCCTCTTAGAGTGAAAGGAAGAAGCAAATGTCAGTCTAACAATATGCTATCCAACTAAAATAGCTATATCTTCTTCACCCTGTGACCATCCTGCTCCAGAAATGCTTGTAAGACTCAGGAAATAAACTCAAGCAAGTTGAGTCTTTTTAGTATAGCTCCAATGAAGTATTGGCTTGATTGGTAGCATGTAATGGGTATATGATCTGTGTACGTATACCATGCACACCAGTTCCATATAACCACACATAAATACAGACATACGCACATACACACATATCTAGATATAAAAGCTTACACTCTCATACACATTACACATTGACACAACCACAACGTCTTAAAAGGGATTGTGAATAGGAAAAGAGAAATTGGAAAGCAATTGAAAAAACAAATGATGTGAAAGCTGAAAAAACAGCTCAGATTGAATCTCTGCTTTTCCATCAAATACTGACCGTTCCATTTTCAGCACATTTTTCAAGAGCCTTTGCTGTTTGGCCCTGGGCAAGGCACTGGCCTTTGCTTTTTAAGTCTATGCTTTTTAAGTGGTCTATTTAAAGTGACAAGATGCTTAATAGGATTTCTAAAGGGGGCAACAGCCCTGCATCAAGAAGGGACATAGTATTTTTTCATCCAAGAAAGGCTTTTTGAACATGCTAGTACACCTTTACCATGCACATGTGCATACAGAGTTGATAATACCACTCTGTACTTTTCATATCTCCAATATGACTTCCAAAGCAAGAATAGGAAAATAGCACCATGAACCCAGATATTTCAAGGAATCCTTAAGCAGAAAATAATTAAGACTACACTAGGCCAAGGATAGATATAGACAAATCCCTTGTTTTGCTCTTTCCGTAGGCATAAAGAGGTCTGGCAAGACGTGAATGGTTCTCTAGAAGGCTGTGGTTACATATGCGTGTGCACACACACACACACACAGAACCTCCCCTTTTACCACTCTTGCATAGTAGCTTCTGCAACTCAGGATGACCTGTGTGCCTATGTCCAACTTCTCTCTTGAGATGGGAGTCCACACTCAGCAATGAGCAGGCTGGGCCATGCTTCATAGAGTCACCTTTGAAAGCGCAAGCATCCTCTAGAACTGTCCTCTTAACACAGTGGATCTTTTTAAGTTTTCTAAAGTGCTAGGGCATTTTACCCTCAGAATTCATCTCTTAAAAGGTCCATGAGTGATAGGACCTTCAAAACAGATTTCTGGGATGGGTATTTCTTAAGCCAGTCATCATCTACTTTACTAATCATTATGCTCCCAGGCAACTGGGAGGAGGAGGGGCCTTTACTTGAAATTCAGTTGCTGTGACCAAGCACAGCCGCTATTATTCTGTACCCAACTGCTCTCTCAACAATAACATCACCATGGGTTAGGGAAAATAATTGGAAATTCTTCCTGTGACGTCCATAGGCCTTTGCTGAAGGGGAAAGCTCATAAATTCTTGTTTGCTGAGGTAACAGCTCCTCCAATGAAATTCTAGCAGGAGCTTCTTGCCCTATCTCCCACCTATAGTAAGAAAAGCTCAGAATTGGTCCACCAATGACCAGTGTAATTGCTTTCCAGTGTCCATTCAGCATTACAAAGACTGAACACCCATTTCATATAAGACACAGTAAGAAGAGGTAAAATGACACCTACCTCACACCTACCTTCATTTTGGGTCTGGATAGGAGAGGAAGACAGGTACACAGATAACCAAAGAAAAGGCAGTTTAAGTGACATGCTGCCAGTAAGGAATAAATGGGAATTATGTAGTCACTGAACAGGGAGGAATAAATCCAAAATCATCTTATTGTAAAAGATCACATCTGAAGTAGAGAATGAGGATTCCAAAAGTCAGAGATTGGGAAAGTGGCAAGGAATGTGTACACAACCAAGAGGAATGTACACACAGACACAGACCTACAGACACAGACACAGACACAGACACAGACACAGACACAGACACAGACACAGACACAGACACAGACACAGAAGAGATGTATGGTGTAGCTTTGGAGATACATGGAATTCAGAGCCCGGTGTGGGGAGCCCAGCCTAAAGAGAGATCAGCTCAAAAGCCTTAGGGTTTGGACCTTGCACATACCTGCACCTAAACAGGACCTGAAATCTGAGAAGGAAACCTTCAAAGAGAAAGTAAGTCCCCATCTTTTGTCATTCTTAATTCATTCACTTGAGTTAACAAAAGTGAGGTTAGAAGCAGAGGACACAGCAAGGGGAAATCAGACTGGGGACCTCTGATTCCACTGCACCGCACAAGTCCTGACAGGCAGCAACAGAGAAGGAGCCTTTCCTTTCCTCAGAGTGAAAGTCAATGCTTCCTCTGCTCTCTTATGGAGTCCATTTGTCTGTCCCTTTAGAAGAGAGCTATGTCTTTCCTGACTGCAGCATGTAGAATTTGAAGAGGTCACCAAGTCATACTGACTAGTCACCCTGTTAGGTCTAAATGGGGGTTTGGAAATGAGTCTATTCTGTTAAGAAAAGGTTCAGTCATCATCTCAGCAGATGGGCAATCGTCTACCTGCTTACTGGCTTCCAGCCTATGGAGCAGACACTGCCTCGCTCCTGGCCCTGGCTGTCTGATAGGCTGGTTTTGTAGACATGAAGGGAGTGCACAAAAATGAATAGGTAATTGAAAATCAATGAAAAATTATGACTGACTTAAGGGATATCTGTAATCAGAAGGTAAAAGACCAGGCTGAGCAACTAGAGCTGGCAGCTTCATTTATAGTAGAACTAATGGAAAGACAGAGCAGACATTAATAAAAGTAATTAAAACAAAGATATAATTAGAGCACAGAAAGAGCTTTGGAACTAAGAATGATATTTCTGAATTTTAAAGATTCAATAGACAAACTGAAAAAAAATGAACGCTTGTTGCTGAGAATAGAATTCATGTTCCAGGAGACTGAGTTAAAGAAATATCTCAAGACAGAGAACCAGTCCTGAAAAATATAAAATCATGTGGAAAAAGAGAAAGAATTAGAGAATGAATCCAAAGTCTCCACCATATTAATAATGAGAATGCCAAAATACATGAACTAATAGCTCCTTGAAAAGTAATAAGCAAATGTTAGGAAAAATATTTAAAATATTCCCTAAAGAGAAAGAGAGAGAAGACACACACAGAGAGGAGAGAGATACATAGAGATGAGAGAGAGGGAAACAGAGAGACAGAGACAGAGACAACCAGAATTCTATAATCCACCTTAAGGTCACATACCCAATGTCCTAAGACTTGTTATTAGACTCTACTTCTTAAAATTTTTATCAATTTCCAATACCAGAATTCTGGGACCAACCCTTTAAATCACAGGCCTTTGGGGTAACATTTGACATCCAAACCACGATGGGAAAAATATTACAGTTATAATGGAAATACCTTAGTTACTCATCATCTAAAATGCTAAAATGTAAAGGATACTAAAGTAGCACTCATTAAAAATAAGGAATTATTAATTAAAACTGATCAAGCTCAAGTATCACTTATCTAAAAAAGTAAAGAATAATATTATAGGTTTAGCTTTTTATCCAGTGATACTATAAATCAACAAATACTATAACTACCAAACTTGTGATTACTTCAAAATTAAAAAACACTCTTTAAATTACCTCTTAGACAACAAATTCTAACAAAAATTTAACATTATCTAGATGGTAGGAAAAAACAATTGCCTAGGTAGTGTTTAGAACTAATTCTGCAACAATGCAAAGAAAACCTGAAATACAGAAACTGCAGGATCAAAGGGAAGAGTTGGCTCCAAAAGCTGTTCTAGAAGTGGAGTGATCATGGCATCTGTAAGTAGAATACAAGAAGTGAGAAAAATTGAAGAAGAGAAAGAATTTCAATTTGGTTAGCTAGGTAAAAACTAATTCATTAAGAGAAAATATAATAAAAAGAACAAGTCGGAAGAGAAGGTATATTGGTCAGTTTCCATCACTGTGACAAAATACTTGAAATAATCAGCTTGTAAAAAGGTCTTTATCTTCATGCATACTTTCAGAAGGTTCAGCCCGTGGCCACTTGAGCCTGCTGCTTTGGGCTGTAGTGACACAGTACTTAACAATAGGAACATGTGGTGGAGGTGGCTGCTCACCTCATGGGAGTGGGAGAGTAAAGAGAAACAGGAAGGGTCCAGGGTCCCAATAACTCCTACAAGGGCACACCCCCAATAACTTAACTTTCTCCCATTAGGCCTCACCTATAGGTTTTACCACCTCCCCAGTAATGCCATGGACTAGGGACCAAGTCTTTAACATATGGGCCTTTGAGGAACATTCAAGATTCAAGCCATAGCAGAAGACAAGTTCACTTTTGAATATAGCAAGTTGGAGATGCCAGAAGTATGAAGCATTATACTCAATA
The DNA here is from genome assembly GCA_004027295.1 of Dolichotis patagonum. Lineage (NCBI taxonomy): Eukaryota > Metazoa > Chordata > Mammalia > Rodentia > Caviidae > Dolichotis > Dolichotis patagonum. The sequence goes on from PVJX010002020.1 coordinate 37,945, forward strand.
TAAAACTAAATGTGCCCCCGCTCACTTCAAATTCCATGTATCCCGCTCACCTCAAATTCCCATGTCACTAGCCCAGGTCTGAAGATGTCTTCTCATATCTCAAGGTGACAAATAAGTAAAAATGTATACATTTACTATAGCTAACCCTAGGAAAGCCCAACCCAAGCCCTAGAGTGAGGAAGAAGGCCCTATCTTCTCAACCCTCTTCTGACTACAGTTCAGAGGTACTGTCATTCTCACCAACTGGGACTAGAATGGGGAGTTAGAGAGGAGCAAGGTCAGCTTTTCCTCTCCGTCTTTCAGCTCAAATGCCCTACTTAGAAAACTAGTGAACTTCTCAAGAGACTTGTCCCTGAAGTATTTAAACACAGTTTCAGTGGTAGCTCAGTGACTATTTTAAATACAAGTTTAACACTTCAGTTCAATTTATGTCTATTTTGTCCTTGTTCTCTTCCTGACCCTGCAACCTAAAATTCTAGCAACACATCACCAAGAAATTCAGCTTTTAGGAATCAAAGGGATTGGCTTGTAAAGATCTCTTAACCTTTAGATAACTCTTTTAAACAAATCTGGTAGCAAATACTCTGGCTTTTCTCCAAGTCCTGTATAGCTTCTAGGAAAAGCAGCAGATCAATAATATTCACTTGGAAACCCAAATACGAGAACCAGGAAAAAAAAAATCTCTTCTACCCCGTGCCTCTACTTAGGCCATCTTGAGTTTCACTTTGATGCAAGCAACAGCTTCAGACAAAATATATTTGCTCTAATGTGGAACACTGAATGGGACCAAGTTAACTTAGACCTTGATGAGTTTTAAACTGATTGAAATGATGACCTTGAATGTTGATAGCAGATCTCAATCTAACTTTCTTGGGCACTGTTTGATGCTGTAAAAACAAAGGGCTGAGAAGCTATGATATCATTCTAGGCTCCCAGGAGTGTTTACATTCTAGAGACCTCAGGTTGATCCTTCCTGCCCTGTAAATAGTCTCAGGATGCTTCTGTATTATCCCAGAAAGGATTCTCCCATCCTCAAGCCATGCAAGATCAGGTAACTATTTTTATGCTTGCTACTTTTCAGTAAAATTAAATTGAAGGAAATCATATAATTTACATTAGAAGCATCCAAAACTCTATTTTGAGTATATATATCAGTGGTAACTGAATAGGGTCCTTGTGACCTGGCCCAGCTCCAAATGAGCCCAGTTCACGCTCAAGAAAAACAAAAGCATATACATCCAAAACAATTTTGGCATAATCAGTGGAGAACCACTGACACACTCACTAGAGAAAACTGCCATTCCAAGACTTGGATTAATAAGTTTCATTTGAAACAAACTGTCAAATGGCATCTCTGCAGAGGTTCTTTTTTCTCTTTTTACTTTTTAAAAATAATTTTATGCAAATTTTTTGTAAAGTCAATTCCTATTCTCTTGACTGGTGATGCTCATTTATAGTTGAAATAAAATGATGGCAAAATGGCCTGTTTTTGAATCTTTTTTTAAGCTGCACCTATCTCTACAGATTTAATAAAAGTACCAATTTAGAAATTTAAATGAGGCTTTCTTTCCTGTCTCTGTGTTAATATAATTATTCTCATGTTACTAGTGTTTTTGTCTCTTTGCATTAGCGGAAATGAACTTGTAATAATGTTCCAGAGAAAGCGGCTTTGCTAACAGGCTTTCAGATTTGGGAGTATGGGGCATTTGCTCTGGGACATTTCACATGTCGAAGAGAAGGTCCAGATACCCAAAAGCCACTCAATGTGGCTTCATATGGGATCATTTCTTGGAGAATTGGCTACCATCATGGCTTATATCTTACATAGAAGTATGATGCAGTGCTGATATTGTCATCAGCGTCTTTTCTGAGCAGGCCTTATTGACATTATCAGCTGTGTGTTGTCCTGCTCATCAGTGCACAATGTCACTCAGTCCTAATGCAGAACCTAGGACTTGTGACTGTAGTTCCCTGATACCCAAAATGTGGTCCAAAGACCAGCAGCATCCACATCATGAAGACCTTGTTAAAATCTCAGTCCACACCCATATCTACAACTGCAGACTGAACTATCTCCTTCCCATCTTCCCATGTTGAAGCTGACCCTCCAGTGTGACTGTGTGTGGAAACAGAGCCTGTAAGTAGTAGTTAAGATTAAGTGAAGTAAATGGGGGCAAAGGCGTGGGCCCTGATCAGATAGGATTCATATCTGTGTAAAGAGACACCAGAGAGCTCTCTGTCTTGCACTCTTGCTTTTTTGCTCAGCAAACAAGTACAAAGAAAAAGTCATTTGAACACACAGAGAGAAGGCAGACAGAAGGGGAAGCCTCACCAGAAACTTATTTGAACAATGTGTTGATCTGGAACTTCCCAGCCCCTAGAGCTGTCAGAAATAACTTTCTATTGTTTAAGCTACTCAGTCTATGATATTTTATTATGGAAACCCAAGCTGGGTAAGTAATACACCTACAAATTATTTATTCAAACGAAGTCCTCAGGTGACGAGAATGTGTATTAAAGTTGGAGAGGCGCTCTGCCTTAGTTAACCTTGACCACATTGTTTAAATTCTCTCCTTGTTCTGACCATCATTTTCCCATGGAAGAAACTTCAGCAGTGAATTGGGCTTTGGAATGAGTCAGGCTTTTGGGACCTTGACTTTTTGATTCTAAAGATGCTTTTCTGCCTCAATTTGCCATTCTCTGAAATGGAGAGAACCCATAGGCTTTGGCTAAGAACAAAGAAGTGCACTTGAGAAGTCCTATGCATTTGTTAGTCTGGAAAATGGCACTCCCTTCACAGGAGGGATTTAGAGGGGGTCTTGTGATTGTGTGATACAAAACTGCATTAAATGTGCAATTGTTTGAGTTATACCAGATGCTGTCTTTCTACAGGCACCTATTCTGTCTGTGATGTCTGTTTGATTTTCAGTCTACTTTGAATCCATCAAGGCTATGTTGTTAGAAACAAAATTTACCAATCCCTTTCAGAAAACTCCAATATTTTTCTATTTATAGAGACAATGGCTGTGGTTTGTATGTTTGTGTCTCCCTTAAACTTCATGTGAAAACCTAATCCTAATGCACACTACTAAGAAGTGAGGCTTTTAGGAGGTAATTAGACCATGAAAGCTCCAACCTCATGAATGGACTTGACTTATGAGAGGACTTGTGGAGATGATGGGTTCATCTGTCTGTCTTTTCTACCATGTGAAGACACAGTATTGTCCTCTAGAAAGTGCAGCAACAAGGCTCCATCTAGGAAGCAGAGAGCAGCCCTCAGCAGACAGTAAGTCTGCTGGCACTGCATTCCGGTTTTCCAGCCTCCAAAATGAAAGAAACAGATTTCTCTTGTTTATAAAGTACCCAGTCTGTGCAAGTTTATTATAGCAGCAGAAGCAGACTAAGACAGAAACTCATTTCTTCCTTCCTTTCTCTTTGGTATCAATAATACTTGGTTGGACAGGACAGGATGTGTGACCAGACAAATGTGTCTTGCTCAAAAACAAATATGACAAGTAACAATTGATGTCTGAAAGGGACAAATAGACAAAGAACACTCATTTATTATGGCCAAGGTCAGAAAAGTCCAGGCCTACCTCTGCAGTGGAAAAGAATAAGGGCCCCACCCTCATAGGCTCCCTCTTCTACCCCATGCAACAAGCACATCTTACCTCGGTCAGGGGCCAGCAAACTACGTATAGGCCAGATTTCACTCACTACCTGTTTTTGTATGTGTATCAGCTAATAATGGGTCTTACTTTCAAAAAATAATTGGAAACACATTTTAAATGTTCCTTGACATGTGAAAAGTATAGGAAATTAAAATTTCAGTGTGTTAGAACACGGCCGTGCTTATTCATTTATATATTTGGTTTCATGCTACAACCACAGATTTGAGAAATTGCAACATACTATGACCTAAAATACCACTGATTTCTTACAGGGTAATTCTGCTTACTACTGTCCTTGAGGAGCTAGAATGCAGTAGAGAAAGCAGGAAACAAGATAAAGTAATTTATTTTGGACGAAGTTTTTGACTGGGTGATCACCTGTAGTGAAAATGTTGACTCTTGTAGTTTGGGCTTTATTTTAAACTCCAGTTGAATGTTTTAATCTCAGAATTCCCAGAGATAGATTTGTGGTGCCAAATAGTGTGTTACATATTGCCCACTTGCTCTCCAAGAAAATTGTAGAGATTCTTATGCCACTGGATATTTTTGACATATTTTTCCTGAATGTTATCAAGTATTACTTCAGATAACCCAGGGGATATACCTTATTGCATATACCTTTCTTTTTCTCTAACATTAATAAAGCCCCAGGTGATATGGCGAATCTTCCCTCAGGTTCCCATTCTTCTTTAAAATCACTGTTCTGCATTTTTGGTCAGGATTAAAAGCAATCCATCCTTTTAGTTTCATTCTCACCAGAGTAATGAAATTGTCAACAGGAAACACCACTAAATAATCAAATACCTTGTGTTAATGACAAAACAAAACAACTGCCAACATATATCTGAAACACTAAAGAGCATGAAAGTGAACCCTCATGTCTCTCTCTATTAGTCCACACTAATTAAGAGAACACCTCAAAACTTTCTTCTGGCTTGGGGGGTTATATAATATTCCAAGAATATAACCTTTCCTCTTCTCTTTCTTTCTTCTCTTTCTTCCATACATACTCTTCATCTGGTTTTCCCACTAAGATTTATTTGTTACATGCCTTGAACACACACAGTCTTACACACACAGTTGTATCCCTCTATTTTAAATTTTGAGAAGCACATATTTATCCACAGTCATAATCATTGATTATAACTTATCCATTTTCCATAATACATCCTGTCCACCAAAGTATTAACACAAAAGAAAAAGAAGCAAACATTCATTCAGCATATATTGCATCCTAGTAAATATGCTTATTGACTTATCTTCTTCACTACCTATGATGCTAACTCTGAAGAGCAACTTCTGTTACCCTCTCCTTATAGGTACAGAAATTAGGATCCATCAGAGCAATGCTTTTGCCCATTTTATACCACTGAAAAGCATGAGGCCAAACCTAGTCCCAAAACTACCTGAGGCATCCTAGCACATCTCTCTGCTAGCAAGTGTGTCCAACCTTTTAGTTTCTGTGGGCTGAACTGAGTGGAGAGTTGTCTTAAATCACATATAAAATATGCAAAACATTTAATGTATAAAAGTTACAAGACTTCCTTTACTTTTATAACATTACAAAAAGGGGTCAAGTGGCTTGCAAGCCACAGATTGGACATATCTGAGTACTAAAGGGAATATACTGAATGCAGTAGTATTCTAAGCAGCAGAATGATGAACTTTAAAATAATACTTAAAGTTGTGCACTTGTTTTTAAGCCCCTATACCAAGAGAATTATCATCATTTACCATCTAGATTCAATGCATCCTTATTTTTTATATTTTAAGACACTTAACAATTTTCAGAAAAATAAATGGATAGTGGCAATTAACTTTATTTAAAATGTCAATCAGAATATTATCAAAACTAGCCAGGAATAGTGGCACATGCCTGTAGTCCCTTCACTCTAGATGGCTGAGGCAAAAAGATCACAAGTTCAAACCCAGTCTGGGCAGTTTAGCAAGATCCTATCTCAAAGTTAGAATATGTTCACAAGAAATGATTTTATTCTGCATTTTCCTAGGATGGATGTGTGAACAGACGGACACTGAATAACCTAAAATGGGCAATATCCTATTAGTCAAATTAACTGCTTATCAGCCTTCATGCATTAACCTGGAACATATTCATTTCATAAATACTTATTCCAGACTTCAAATACATCACTAAAATCACTAAATGATTTTTCATCATTTCTTCTCGTTCTTTTTTATACACCTGTATCATCAAATGAAAAATTTATGTATCTTTTTTGAACTTACAATTACTTGTAACTTTACTGAAAAGAAAACAATTATATCTTTTAGCTCCATACTACAAAACATTTTCCATTTTAAATTACTTATGATAATTAGAGTAAGTCTATAAAATTACTTTAATTTTGTTTCAACATCTTTGTAACCTTTGTATATATACCTGATTCAACATTTGTCTACTAACAAATCTTAGCAAATAATTTATAGACAAAAAATATAAAAGCTGAAAAGATAGTGGATATAGCCCTTTTAGGGTTAGTGGACATATCCTTCTAGAAATAGATGGTCTAAATTCTTGTTGTAAAATATTGCATAGTAAAGCCCCTCCTAATAAACAACTAATTGAATAAGAATATCATGTTTTCCTTGGGATTTTAGAAAGAATTTCACTGCTCATTTGGAGATTCATCTGATATATTTGAAATCTGAAAGTATTTATAAAATGAGTATGTTTCAGATTCATATATGCTAGTTGATAAGCAATTAACTGGACTCATACTATATTGTCCTCTTCAGATTGTTCTGCCCATTCATTCATCCACCCATTTAGCCATCTATACTAGGAAAACGCAGAATAAAATTGTTTGCCATGTTTATATTTTTATTGAAATTTGGACTAAAGTTGCTTTCCACTATCTAGCTGGGAAGAGGTATATTGCTAATACTATACAATCAATCTGCCTAACACATTTAGAATATAGAGTTCTGGTGTCTCTTTGCATTTGTCTTCTCATTTGTCTAGGACTTGTGAATTGTATTCCTCTGTAGCTTTTATTCTTTTTGCCATAATGAGTGAGAAATGAAAAAATTCTGAATTTTCAATTGCGTTTAATGAAAATTAAGCATGGACTGCAAAGAGAATGTTTCTTGTATCCTTTTATGTCTTTTGACATGTGACAAAATTCTTGGAACAACATAAAAATAGAGCCAAAGGATAATAAAATCATGATGCTTCATTTCACTTTTATATCCAGATGATACCATTAGTCTTTTTGTTTTCTTATTAATTTGGTCTCTTTTATTATAACTGAGAATGAATAGTAATGAAATAATATCTAGGATGATGAAAAATCTTCAAGACAACAAGAAAAAATAAGATCACTAAGGTTTCATTATATATTTTAGGTTTTTTAAAGGTTCCAACAAACCTACTTGGTAATTATAAAACAAAAGGAGTATTATTTTTTAAAAATATGTATGATTTGTGTGTGTACTCTGGAAGATTTATAGAAAATAATTTTAAAAGCAAGAAATAGAAATAGCTACAAATGGAAATACGCAAAAAAAAAAAGAAGCTCTACAAAAATTAAGTCCAATGGACATGGAGAGTAAAGAGGTATTAAAATAAATAGCTAGCATATCAATCCATGATTTCACAGATACTATTACTTACAATAAAACTAAGCAGGTAAAATAGCAATTAAGTGAGAATCCCAGAATTCCTCTATAAGGAAATTGCTCTCCTTAATGAAAAAGTCATTTAACTGATGATAATTTTTAAAAAACATAATGATTTAAAAATCTCTAAAAGTTAATATAAGGAATGCGGAAAATCTGGAAGCATTTATTCAAGAAAATGTGTCTAAGTTAGTAAGAACAGCAGGAGTAAGGGGCCTGTGTGCTGGAATGTGTCCTACGTGTCTGCTCCCTTCAGTGCTAGGGAAGTCCTGCTCTAGGGAAATGAAGCTGAGAACACAAGGCCTCTTCAAGGTCCCATTCATAGAGCTATGGTCATTTATGCTGGGGTGTCTGTCCCACTCCCAGCTCTGTGCTGCTGAGGCCCTACTGTTACAGGTGCAGATAATAAGAAAAAAGTATGTCCCTTTCTCACCATTAGGGTAGAGGCTGTAGCCCACATACAGCAGGTGAAGACTATATGGCTCAATCACCTCACCCCCAAACTACTCATAGGCAGAGGTGCCATAACAGAAGGGGCAAACTGAAAGGATGTGAGCTACCATGAGTTCTTCCAGCTTCTGCTCACAAAGGATCCACAAAAAGAGGGCCAATCCAAAAAGATGACTCTCATCTTCTCCTCCAGCGCTCACTTGTAGGGTAGATGTGCCACTTTAATAGAGGCAAAATGAGATGTCTGTAGCTACACATTCTGCTGAGAGAGTTTTCTTGACTTGAAATAGAGCAGGGAGAGACTCATGCTTTAGGTTTGTCAAAATCGAAAACAATCTTAGTGACACTTATGTGGCAGTTAATTATTAAATGAAACAAGTAGCAACAAACAAAAATAGCAGGTCAGTCAAAATTTAACATATAAAGCAGAAGATAAAGGCAAAAAAATGTCCTTCTAGGACCACATTCGTGTCTAGGTGATAAGCTATATACGGATATTAGGCTCTAACCAGTCAGAAGCAACTAGAAAGGGCCCCTGAGAACTACTTGTCCCTGACTGAAAGTGGAGCCATTTTGAAATCATTCTCCAAGCACCACCCAGGTCTATCAGCAATGGAGGAAAGCCCTACTGGATGATGGGCTGTAAGCAAAACTTACAACCAGAATAACTTGCTGAACATTAGTTGTGATGATCCAAGGGCAACTTTTAGAGAGCCTGATTATAAAACAAAACAGAGGAAAAAGAAAACTGAGCAGGCACATCAGAGGCTGCTCAAGGAATAAAAGATGGAGTCCTCACAATTTATCCAGATGAGCAATTAAATAAACCAAGAAAGAGAACTGGCAACCTCAGCATCCCTGAATGTGGAGGCAGGAGTTAATCAGAATCCAAAATTGCCACAGCAAGCCAGGCATGGTGATGCACTCCTGTAATCCCAGCACTCAGGAGGATGATGCAGGCAGATTGTTGTAAATCAGGGACCAGCCTGGGCTACAAAGTAAGCTCAAAGCCAGCCTGAACTGCATAGTGAGACCCAATTCTTTAAATTGTAAAGAATTATAAGGTGTATAAATACATGGGATATTACACCCCTTGTATAAGAACAGAAGAGGAACTGAAATGAAAAAGAGGAGGAGCAACAGCAGCAGTAGTAGCATCTGCTTTGGCAGGACCTGGATGTTGGACTTAGGAGACAAAACTTCAAAGCATCTATTATAAATATATTCAAAAAACTAATAGAAATCATGATTCAAGAAGTATAATGATAATAACTTGCTACATAGAGAACAGCAATAAAGAGATAGAAATTATACTGAACATTAGAAATCTTGGAGATAAAAACACAGTAAGTGAAAAATTAGAGGAGCTCAATTATAGATTTTAACAGGAAGATGAAAAACCAATGAACTTGACATATCATTGGAAATTATATAATCTGAAAAACAAAAATAAAAAGATGAGGGATAATAAACAGATCATCAGTGACCTCTAAAATGCCATTCAGCACACCAACGTGTATGTAATGGTATTTCTAGAAGAACAAAAAAGAGAAAAGGGCAGAAAAATATTCAAAGAAATCTTGACTGAAAAACATTCCAAATAGGATGATGAGAAATAGCCATCCATACATTCACAAAGTCCAGTGACTTCTAAGTAGGGAAAGCAAAAGGAAAGCCATAGCTAACTGCATAATACTCAAATGTAAGCAGGTAGAGACAAAGAGAAAAATCTCAAAAACATTAAGAGAAAAGCTACTCATCATATACATAAGAATTTCAAAATGATTAATAACTGACTCCTTATTAGAATCAATGGAGTCAAAAAGTCACTGAGGTAACACAGATTGCTTTAAAAAAAAAAAAACCAAAAACCAAAAACAAACAGAACATCCATGTCCAGTGAAACTATCAGAAATTAAGATGAAATGTATTCTCAGATTAATGAAAACTAAATCAGTTATTACACTTGCTTTACAAAAATACAGCAGGATGTTCTGCCTGAAAAGAGATGACACCAGACCATAATTCTAAACCATGTGAAAAACAAAGTGTGCTGATGAGGGTGATTGTTTGTTAATTATAGAAGACAACATAATTATCATAATTATCATAATTATCATAATTACAGATTTCTTTCCTCCTCCCCTCCATCCCATACTAGAAATTGATCCCGGGATCTCACACATACTAGTCAAGTGTTCTACCACTGAGTCACATCCCCAACCTGCTTTTAAAATTTTATTTTGATACAAGATCTTTCTAAGTTGCCCAAGGTAGCCTACTATTTTCCATACTCTAACCACAATCCCAAATACCTGGGATTACAGGTATAGACGAGTGCTTCCTTTCATTTCTTAGTTAATATAAAAACAATAACCTAAAATAATATTTATAAAACTGAACTGAGAGGCCAACAGAATTTAGATATATACATTTGACAATAACAGCACAAAGGAGAAGGAGAGAGGAAGGCTACAGCATAACATGTAAGTGATGTGAGACAGTAACTCAAATCCACAGGACAAAAAAAAGATTACCAGTAAAGGGTAAAAATAAAAGAAAGTTAATTTAAAAACTTGCTAATCTTTTTTCTGCTTTCTTCTCTTCATTTCTTAAAAATACACAATATAAAGCAATGATAACATTGAAACATGTTTATAACAATTACACAAAGGATGGGGAAGAAATAAAGTGGAGTCAGTTTTCTGTATATCATGAAATTTAGTCAGCATAAATCCAGAGCAGAGTCTGATACATTAAAATGTGTAGATCACTCATTAAGAAAATACCCAAAAAAGTAAAAAATAAAGGAATTAAACATATAAAAACAAATAGCAAAAGGATGGAAATAAATCTGATTTTATAAAAAGTATCAAATGTGAATGAACTACATAATCAAAAGGTTGAAAATGTCAGACTGCAAAAAAAAAAAGAAAAAGAAAACAAGAACTAGATCCAACCACATCAAAGTATGTTGAAATAAAGAAATTGAAAAAAATAGATTGTGCAGTAGTTATAAGAGATCTGGAATGGTTGATTAATGTTGGACCAAATATACTTCACCACAAAAAGAAAAGTTACTAAAGACAAAGAGGAAAATTTTAGAATAATAAAATGGTCAGTTTATTTGAAAGATATAATTATAATTATAGATGCACTTAAGAACAAGGCCCAAGGTGCATGAAACACAAACTGACAGAACTAAAAGTTAATTTTAAAAAACTAAGGAAATGATGGCACATATGGCCCTCAGTTATATCAAAGGTGCTAAGTAAATCACTAGCATTTGAGAAATGTCACATGACACCGAAGTTGTGTTACTTTCAGGTTTACTCTGCATTGTTGTATACTGACTTCTCAAGCAGTAAACACTTCCCACTAACTTTAACAGTTTAATTTTTCCTTTCCATAGTAGTTTTACAAAGAATAAAAAAAGGCCTTACAATTTCCCTTATATTTGTTTGTTTAAGATGGGCAACATATCAATTTGAAATAAAACTACCTAGATTTAAAAATTGGTTAAAGTCTTAATTTTATAGCCATCTAGATAATGGCTCCCAAATTAAACTCCATGGTTCTCAATATTCTTATCTTTAAAATAATTCTGTGGTAGGATGAGAAAATTTGAGATCTTCCTAGATATGGTTCTGAGCCTGGCGTTTGCTGCCCACCCCCACCCCCCACTGAAAATGGATTGTTTTTACCGAATTCACCATTAGAAAAGCAAGTGAGAGCAAGATTGCTCAGTCTGAGGTGCTGAGATCCACCTCACTGCTTCAGTGGTGTAAAATCTCAGCTTCTAAAAAGACAGGTGAGAATTCTTAATATCGTGGAATTCAGAGGTTTAAACTGGAGCACTTTAATAAAGCACCTTTTGCCTTTGGCCATGATGAGTAGCTTCTGCTCTGGAACTCTTTCCTTCTCGTGTTTAGGTTCTATAATATCTTGCAGTAAGACCTCCACTCTTAGCATCTGTAGCAGTTGGCCACAATTTATATGCGAATTCCCTGTGAAAACCTGATCCAGCCAAGGACAGAGAACAGTTTATGTCAAGTTGGGCATGACTATTTATACACTGTAGAGAAACTGCTAAAAGCACAATACTAACTTTGAGGCTGGAAATAAAACTGTGCTTATTTAAGATTCATTGTAGTCATTGATTCCTTAAGAAATTTTGTGTGCCTCAAATTTAGTTTCCAGTCCAATCAAGCCATTCGGCAGTTGTGTGCTTGCTTGCTCCTGTGAGTAACGTTTTATGTTTGTCTGTGTTCAGGCAGGAAACAGTGGCACATATGAACTGAGTAATTTAAAGAGACTTAACAAAAGAACTATTTAGAAACATTGGACTGGTATAAGAAACCAAAAAGAGATAGTGCTGTGTGCCAGGGCTAGAATCAGTGACGGGCAGTTTTCACCCTGCGCTTAAGAGCAGGAAGAGAGTGTTTTCAGAACCCACGGCAGGAAGCTGTGCAGAAAGGGCTACCTTTTAGAAGCTGAGGCTCTGGTTGACGGACACAAACAACTATGGTGAGCTGGCAGGAAGAAGTCCTGAAAATAAATACCCTGTCTTTACTCTTCTGTCTCAACATCCTGCCAGTGCTTCCTATTGGCCAACCTGAATCTCATGCCCAAAGGCATGAGAACCTAATTGTTGCTATGCTCTTGGTCAGCGTCTCGAGCCTCAGATGGTGGAAAGGGAAGAAAAGTGGATGTAGAGAAGCACTGGAAATAATGAACACAGTTTCAAGATCAGGAGTTGCAAAAATGACTTGAGAGGTTGTGATTGTATGCAAGATCACGACTAGAGAAAGACAGACAAGATGCCAGCAATGCCCATGTAGGAAAACACGCTGCTTGAGATCACACACATGCTCAGGAGAGCTGGAGTGTCTCTCCTTCCTCACTCTGGACTCAGTTGATTTTACCCAGTGACTTCAAGTGGTTCAATAGAATTAAGAGATGAACTACTTTTCTATCCATAAGCATAAAAATTTTGTTAAAAAATTTCAAAATATCTCTTTTGACTTTTCCACCAAGAGCAGAAAATGATATACTAGCTAGAAATTTTTTTAAAAATCCAGAGGCTAAATATGCTCACCAGTCAGACATTGCTATTGAACTCTGGATTTTGATTATTTTGCGGGCATAAGTCAATGGAGGTGAACTGATAGCATGTATATCACAGTGGGCTGTTTATCAATGAAAGCTCAAAAATGTTCACCATCAATGGCACAATGATGTCATCTTAGGTTTGATAAAATGCAGTAGAGGTACTTTGATGATATACTAAACGTAACACACTTGTTATGTCTCCCACAGTATCTAGTACAGAATAATAGTCTTTATATATCTTCAACTCATTTATGAATGAGTGAGTAAAGGAAATAGGGAATGAAAGAATCCACCTATTCTAGCTCCTATGTGTTTCCTTTTAGGACATGGGTTGTGTGGTTTCAGGAAAAGTATCAGCTCATGTACAGTGTCATTTAAGCTGTCATCATGATCTTCTGGGTTGATAGGCGGAAAAAGCTTCAGAGTTGCATTAGCCATGAGCATCCACTTAACTCTCATTATTTCATTTCCTGCCAGATTGATGCTAATTCTGATCACATGCTGTGCACTTTCTGTGGTCTGTGTGATAATTTAAGAACCTGTTGTGTGGCAGATTTATCCTCTGCTTTAATCTTGTCCTTTCTCATCTACTTTAAAACAACTTCTTCCTAATAGCATTTTCATCAATTCTTGATTTACTATTCTGATTTTGAACTATCGGCTCTAAAATCAAAGTGCATGTTTTAGTATAACTCTAGCATCAGCCATGAATTCTTTAACTTTTTAAAGTTTAAATATTTAATTTCATTTTGCAGAGTCATTCATGCAAGTATGTGCTTTGGCCCCATGATTAGTGAAAGTTGCTTCGGCCAGAGGAAAACATTATTTTTCTGGTGATTTACATTAATCCTTCTCAGCAGGAAACTAAAATTATTTTCTTCACTTTTGATGAGTCATGAAGTAGCAGCTTCCCAGCTTATATAATACCTGTTTCTGTCAATTTCTCTTTTAAAATTAAGTTACAGTATTTTTGCATTTTTTAGCAAGATTATGCATTATTAAACCTTTCTGACCTAACTCTTCTGGGACTAAGGAAGAAGCTTTTTCATTAAAAAGTAAATAAACATGTGACATAATATATTAATATCACAATGCTGAGTATTAATTATTAATAATATAGTCTTGTCTTATGAAGTATAAACCACTCCAAAGGAAAACAAGATTCCAATTGTTAGTTCATAAAGATTAAAGACAGCAATTTACTTCAAATCATGGGTTTAAATAATGGTTTTGGCAATCATTATTTACCCCACGGCTGTTTTAATTTCAATTTTAATGATTTGTTAGTGATGGGGAAACGAGCTTCTTTAGTGATGTTTTAAGTCCACATGGTTAGCAATGCTGTACCGTTTGCAGGCTGCTGGTGACGGGCAGCCAGAAGCAGCAGATTCACTGGTATAAAATTATTACGGAATTGGCTGCAAATGCTTTCTAGCAGCTAACTTAAAGAAATGGATTATAAATATTTCTCTTTTTTGTTGATTTTAATTACTAAAGCACTCGATGTTACCATAACCTCAGATCCTCTCCCCAAGCTCCATATGCTTGATATAACACATGAATATTGCCTAGTACAGACTGTATGTATTGCTGCCACTCACTCCTTCATTAACCCCACCCCTCATTCCCTGGTGCTCTCTCTCAATACCTTTGGTGATACTGGGCTTTTTTCCTCACTTTTTACTCTCAAGAATAAGTTTGAAGCAGACACTTATGTGAGTGCAAGCCCAAACATTACCTCTCCTAAGGTTTTGTTTATTAGGTCTAACTCTTTTGTGGGGAATGGAGAGCTTATCCCGTGCTTAGCACATTCTGGCATTAGAAAAAGGTCATGACTTGCAGTGATCACCTTCTCAGAATGTCTGGCAGATTACATGCCCTACTAACAAGTACAACCCATTTGAGATGGAGCTTTTAGAACCAACCTCTGGAATTTTACTTTTTGCATGGAGTATTTTACCTTCCACGTGACTTGTGTTGTAGACAAACATTCCTCAATTGTGAAAATTTTGTGGTTCACCTCAAAGGACCCTTTGTAGGAAATGATTTCATAAAATATCTCTTTCGAGTCAACTTTCCTCCGGATTATCTCATAAAGAAGCTTAAATGTTCTTTAAATACTCTGTATGTTCCACATGTTCTTCCCTTTTTGTCAAAATCCGGTTTTTGGTTTTTAGTTTTTTAGAGAACACAGACCCCACACTAAAGCCTGAACACATCAGAGAACAGCAACATGCAGACACTGAGCCCTGCCCCCAACCTGTGCCGCACAGGACGTGTGGTCTTAGGGAGAGCTGGCGTGAGACCGGCTCCTCCCGGCAGCCTGCCTAACTGAGAGCAGCTCATAGGGAGGGAAGAGCGCACTCTGGTACTGTTAGATAATGTGATTTGTTTGACTTTGAGGTAAGCACAATGGTTTGCAGATTTCAGGCTTTCCCCTTCTCTCACAGGCCCCTAAGAGTCTAGGATTTATTTTTCAGGCACTTTGATACCAACTTATAAAGTATGCTCCTTTGATTACTTTACATTCAATAATAAAGCGCTCTCTTTTCCCCATATAACTTATGTGGCTTAGGTCAAAAGAAATTAATCTGAATATTCATTCTCAATCCAGCTTCTAATTGATCTTATCTTTAGTTTGAAATTAGCTTACATCTTGGCAGAACTGAGCACTCTAGACTTAAGGAAGCCTTGCCAAACATAAAACACAGGATGTAGATCAGCATTTGTGTCTGTGACATGCACTTGTTTGTTGATGTTTATTTTTCAAACCACATGATGTTTTCAGTATTCTTATACATCCCCAAATAAATTCCTGAACTTTCAGATGTGTAAATCTTGGCCACATGCACACCTGGGCACACAGAGATCACCTACTCTTCTGGGTCTTTACTTTCCCAAGCCTCCATGGCCAACAAGTATCCCGTGGAGTCAGAAGCCACAGGGCAAATCCACCTAAGACCAGGTGAGGAAGAACAATACACAACTGTTAAATTGGAGATACAGTCAAATTTTTGATCATGAAATCTCAGTACCAAAGATGACAACATCGTCAACCACCTCAAGAACAGCAGTTACCACTGCCACACACTTTCTTGACCCCATACATCTACAACCTCTCCCAGGAAACAGTTACTGTTCCTACTCCACTTTGTGGAAAAAGAAAATGAGAAACAGCATCTTTCCTATATTGATATAAATAAGCGTTGGGACCAGGTAGTTGAGATGTCTAACTCCTAAAATTTCTCTGGATGCTTGTTGTTAACTGTTACATGCTAATTACACATTTGTCAGCACAGTGCTTAAGGAAGATCAGGCCCTCGTTAATCTGACTAGCCTGACAATGTTCCATGGAATGTTCCACCTCCATAATCTCTAGCACAAAAAACGAAAGCATGTGGGCAGTCTTAGAGCACCATCATGGGAATGTAACACACACCCTTGATCCAGTCCTTATCAATTTGATAGATAAGAGTTGGAAAAGTGTAACCTAGTAGAACATATGGGAGACCAACAGATGATCATGTTCACACCAGGGAAATTCTACTCTCACAAATAACTCTATTCTTATACCATACTTCCTGTGGTGCAGGTGAGGGGCTCAATCATACCACATACGTCATGTGCTCAAACTATGGAACCTCCATTTCTTCTTTCAGTTCACTGGCGTATCACATCTTATCCCTCTCCAAATTCTGGATCAGAGTTGGCATTGAGTACACTTCTGTGTTCTAAAACAAGTTATTATGGTTGAAATATAAAATGTACCCCCAAAGTCTCATATACTCAGAGGTGAATCTTTTGCAACGTGACTGACTCACAGGAGCAATATACTCAGATACTTTTTCGTTGTTTAGTTAGCTGAATGTGCTTTTGGAAGGTGGGTCCTGGTCAGAAGAGGTGGATGTGACCTGGATGGATATATTCTTGTCCCCAGTTTCTTTGGCTACCACGTGTTGAGCAGCTTTTTTGTCCTTTGCTATACTAATTCTTTCAAGCCAACTATGGACTAAATCCTCGGAAATGTTGGACCAAAATAAGCTTCTTCTTTGTTAAATTGCTGGTGCCTGGTATTTTGTCCCCGTGGCAGGAAAATGACTAATACTGTAGTCTTTAAGTAGAAATATAACATCATCTATCCAGTCCCTAACCAACAGACTCACTATGCAGTAACTCTAATATGATTCAGAGTCTTTTTGCTTGAAAGCCCAAAGAACTATGAGTGAAGGGCTGTTGCTTTCCTTGATACTAAGCCCATTATAGTTGGGTAACTTTGGACAAACAAATAGCCAAACTCCTAAGGAGGAGGGCCTGTTTTTCCTGAGTTGATAACAATGTGAAAAACTGACATTGCTTCACTTACAACAGAAATGCTCAGACCTCGCTGACTCTGACTATCACTTCCATGTTCTTGGAATGCCCTTGGGGAAAATTCCCACACAAACTTCTTCTCCTATTTTATAGTTAATTTTTAGCACAGACCATTCAGAGGTCCTAAGCAGAAGTTCAGAAGCATCTCAACATTCCATGGTTAGTCTGTCATTTGCCCCAGCCCCATCCCACCCTGTGCATATCTGTGAAATCTGTATTTCTCTTTAGTCTGTAATGGATTCTTCATTGGACCATCAAAGTAGTCTACTAAATGACCTCCGTACGTCAGTGTCTTCATGCCATAAGATATGCTTCCAATAATCTTTTTCACATATATCTAATTATTAAACCTCCTTCTACCTACAAAACCTAAAACAAAGTGCTTTCATAAGTACAGCATTCAAGATCCTATGTAATTACATCATTTGGCTTTGGATGACTTTCTGGTGTTATCAGGAACAACACTGTCTGCCTCAGTGTGCGTGAGCCTCACAATCTAGCCGCATAACTTCTAACTCAGTCCTAAGTTTTATTCTTTTAAATTTATGTAACTTTTCCTATCCATGTTGTCTGGGATGCCCTCTCCAAGCTCCTTTTCTCTTAACATTAAATTCACTTTCTTTCCAATTTCCAAGCACACTGTAAAACATACCTAACATCTCCACAAACCATGTTAGTGAAGTCTTGATTAAGATGTTCAATCTGTGTACAGTGCTTGTCGCACCATACTGTAGTTCTGTGTTACCAGTGTCTGAGTTCTTCACTTGATATTCTTGGCCTTTTTTTCTTAGCCTATCATTTATAGAAAACACACTCTTGGCTTTAACCTATATCATATTTATCACTCAATTTAAAGTACATGAATTCCTTACTCATAATTATAGCACTAAGAACAAGAATATCAACTAATATTTGATGATTGTTTCCTAGCTGGCAGCTAATAGTTTACACATTTACTTATTTCATCCTTGTATGAGCCCATAAAGTGGATACATGCTTATCTCCATTTGCAGTTGAGGAACTTGAGATGTAGAGAGGTTAAGTAATCTGCTTCAAAGTGACAAATGTAGTGAAAGATTGGAGTGGGATTTGTACCCATGCATCCTGGCCCCAGAGTGCAAGCTCTTTATTGCAGGCCACACTGAAGTAAAGAAGTAAAGTGAAGTTTTCCACTTACTCTAGTTCATTTTCTTGTTTTCCAGAATCTACTTAAAATATTTGAATTATCATTTAATTAGGTTAATTTTGATCACTCACGAGGTCCAGCAATATTGGTTCAAAGGATATGGACACACAGTGAGATGTAGAGACAGGTTTGGCCCTTATGTGATAGTCATGACTGCACAATGCTCCCCAAGCCTCAGGAGGTGTCTTCAGATCCTGCCATTGTCAAGCATTTTTATGCGCTCAATATCCAGTCACTCTTCCCTTACTGAAAATATCTTTTTTTATACTTTGCCATCAAATGCAGTTCTTAGAGAAAGTGATTTCTCCTCTGCTACCCAGCCCTTGTCAGCCTGGGGCTCAAAAGAATCAAAATTGCACCAAAGACTTTTGGAATTCACACAATGAAACTAAGACCTGGTGATATTTCACTCTTTCCGGAGGTGTTAAGTGATAAGAATCAGAATGGATTTTGTTTGCTTAAATGAGAAATTTTTGTTTTGTTACTACTTCGTTTTTTCTCTAAGAAAAACCCAACCTCAGAGCATTCTTTTTGGCTACGGTTGAGTATGAGAGCATTCCAAGCTTTTAATATGCCTAATAAAATTCACCCAAGAATGGCGGTGCAATAGGAAGGGAAGTATATTATGGTGCACGAGAGACGCGTTTTGCTCTGAAACTGGAGCTGGAAGCTGGCTGTAAATGAGGAACCCGGAGTGAGATGCTGGAGCGCACAGCTGGGAATGTGTGCAGGGCTCACTCTCATTTCCATCTGAATACCACAGAGGCAGTGCTCCATTTGCTTAAAATTAAAAGGTGCATCAAGAATGCAAAACATCATATAAAAATTTAACCAGTCTTTTTAGTTGCTTTTTTGTTTAATCCTTTCCTAGTTCTTTCTGTCTCCATTTTTAGTTGTTGTCACCCTCAGATTTCCTTTTCTAACACTGGGTGCACTTTTAAGGTTATTTATCCATCACCTGTACTTCTCCTTTATTATCACGTTTATTATCACGTTCTTTTTCTTCTTACTATTTCCTTTTCACCTTCTCTTTCTTTTTTCCTGCTCATCTCTACCCTTCCTTTCCTTCCCTTGCTCTTTATATATCTTCCTGTCTCTTTTTGTTGCCTTCTCACCCCACATTCCTACCAGTAAACTATCAATAAATCTGACCCTGGAAGGCTTGGCCCTCTCCTTAGACAGACCTGATGCTTTGTCATGAGACCTGAAATTCCTGCTGCATGCTGGTTACTCTATGACTCACGTGTGACTGTGGCTATAAATGTAAGGGAGGGTCCCTCAGTGCAGGACCTAGAACAAGGAGACCCAGTGCAGGACCCAGAACAAGAAAGTAATGAGCAGTGAACAAGGTAGAACTGAGCTCTGTACCACTGACAGAATGCACTGATAGTAAAGAAAACAAAAACCTCAACACCTATTTCTTGATTTGTACCAGGTCCTAAAATATCACTTTACAAATACATGCTCACTTAATCCTCGCCACACCTCCATGAAGGAGAGTCTACTGTTATCCTTTTGGCACTGATAAAGAAACTGAGAACAAGGTACAGTAAGTGACTGAGACAGTGCAGCAAGTGACAGGCTGAGTGAGCCATGTTCTTAACCAGGGCAGTCTGGGACACCCTCTTAACAGCTGGGTGTCACCACTCTGCAACAACCACAGGATGGTCCTGAAGTCCTTGGATTCCAACTGGGGCCAAGCATGTAATGCGGAGCACTAGCTTGCCTTGCATGGCTGGGTGGAAGCAGACAGGTGAACAAAGGACAGGCCAGTGTTGCCACAGTCAGAGCGAAGTGATCACCAGAACACACAATAGAGATTTCATCTGGGAGAACAGAGTTGGAGGAGCACAGCTATTTTAGCTCAAGTGACAGGACATCTGAGACCTAGGAAGGGCATCTTGATGAATGGGCTCAAAAATCAGGACAAGTCCAGTTACCAAACCTGGGATGTTGTGTCTACAACAGATGAGAAGAATGGTAGCTTGACCCTGAGGGAGGAGGACTAAAGGGACTGAAGAGACTTGGACAACACATAAGTGGGTTGGAATCCATTCCTACACCTGTGACCTTCTCTGGGGAACTGCTGTATGCACATGTGGCATCACAGCTGTAGTGACATCATGTCTTCCTTCTAATAATCTTTCAAAAGCCCATCATGTGTAAGCGATCTCTCATGCACAAAAATGAGTAGAAGCAAGATGAGCTCTGCAGTGTATCCTTTTCACATTCTGACTTGCTTTCTCAAACAGGAGAGTAAAAGATACAAATGCAGCCAGCATAGTCACAAAACCCAAGGGATGCTGAGTGGGTTTGCCACATGGCAATATCAGGTATTACACAACACAATCAAGATAGGCAGAAAATTGTCCTCTGAAGCAATAGGAAGTTAGTCTAGGGGTGAATGAGGATTAGACAAAGAACAATAGCATGTTATTGTAAGCCCTTCTGTGTTTATAAACTTTATTATTTTGTGTCCCATATACATGTATTATAAACCTGAACAAATTATTAAATTTAACTGTCAGGTTATTAGCCTCATACTAAATTAAAAGTAAGGTAGGGAGAAGGCCTAGAGACAATGTGCTAACAAATTATTGCTGCCAGAAGATCAAGGCGGTCTAACTGGCAGATACAAGAATTAAAAAAAGAAAACTAGTAGTAGCCAGGGAACATTTAATGTGGTCATAAAGAGGTTCAAACACCTCTCAGAGATCATTATAATGCAACCAGTGTTACACTTTATGGGACTAATGGCGATGCTGAGACCTCCAGTTACAATGAGAGCATCCCCCATCACACTGCGTTTAAGGAGGCAGGGAGCCAAACAATATATTTTAGCAAGACTTTTATCAAGAGCACCAAAGTTTCAAGTGCAAGAGGCCTCATTCCTATGTGCTTCTCTCATGCGCCTTTCCTCCACAGCACTTAAACTGTGGTCGTTTTTCATTTTATTCTCATTAAACTTCCCAAACTGAAAGTGTGTGAAGCCTGGGACCACGCCTTCTCTGCTCACCTTTGCTGCCCCGGGAAACAAGTGACTCTCACAGAGGTTCTCTTTGTTCCAGCCACTTTCAGGGCCCATACTGCACCAGGTCACCAAGGGACTGCCAGACTAACCTAGAGTAGATCTGAGCTATGGGGAAATGGGCTGAGGGAGGCGGTACAGATTTGTTCCCAGCCAGGCCTCTGAGAAGCTCAGCACACAAGAAGCTGAAGAACTTAATCCCCTGCCATCATTCCTCAGTTCCATCTGGCTGCCAGAATAATTGGAATTAGAAATGCCTGCTTTGATTGTTGCTGGGGAGAGAAGCTTAAATTTTAGTGGGAAACCTCAGTACTGCCTCAAACTTTTAATTGCTTAGTTTCTTATGGAATGAGACAGAACTAGACAGAACTAGAAAACTGGCCTTAACCAAGTGTAGCCGTAGGAGTTTCGGGACCATTAGTTCAATCCACGGGCTAGCTGGATGCCCAGTAACTCTTGGGAGGGGAGCAGATCTGAGCTATTTTAGCAGCAAAGGCCCCACAGGGGCTCTAGCGTCTTCCACAGAGCTCAGATACATTAAACAGATATGAGGGTGGCCCATACCCATGAGTGAGGGCGGCCAGAGAACCTCCACACATGGGCCCTGCTGTGGAACCCTGGCCATCTGCACCCCATAGTCACTGCCTGGACTGGGGAGACTGAAGCTTGGCTGTCTTCCACTCCTACCCCTTCCTTCTCTTCTTTTCATCTCACTTCTTATCCCTTCCATTCTCCTTCCTTCCTTGGCTCCCCCAGCTCTTTCCCTTTCTCTTCTATCGCTTTCTGCTCCCTCTTCTTAAATGAAACAGTTCAAATGCTTTTTCAGCTTGGCCAAGAGCTCAGCATACAATAAATAAATAGATACTCATTTTGTCCCTCTGGTTAGATAGATGGGGCTGATGTGCACAGGAGAGTCTTTTTTTTTTAATCAGAGGTACTTTAAACAGGCTGTGTCTTTATCATGACTACTCCCCTTTCACAGGCCTTTTCACAGGCTCACTCACATCCTGAGTAGAAGCTTTTGGCCTTGCCTGCACGGGCCTGGAGTGTGATTGCAGAAAGGTCTGAGGCGGGCAAAAGTTGAGGACAAGACCCGAAATGTCTAGCAAAGATGGCCTTCACAGGAAGGGCTCTGCTGGCACTTGAGGCAGGCACCAGGTACTCCAAGTCCCTCCTCCAGGCCACCCCCAGTAAGAGGCACAGTCTCTGGGAGGAGAGAAAAACCTCAGCTTTAAGGCCTCTCACTTCCTCTGGCCCTTCCAGGGCCCTGGGAAGAGCCCCAGCACTGTGTTCTCAGGATCCTGTGTTTTTGTAAGAATTGCAGAAGAATATATTTTAAACAGTAAGTTAGGTTTAACTGCTGTTTCTTTCCACTACAGCTTCCCCTCTCTCATATTTCTCCTCTGGCCAGATGGCTACGGGCATTTTGGAGATCCAATTCAGGGAAAGCCGAATTGAGAAATGCATTTAGTTTGTGTTGAATGGAATATATTTATGTGAGCCATCGTCACTTCTGTGAGGGGAATCAGTCACTGCTGGCCATCCCAGGGTAGGAGAGGCTTATAGAAATGGTGCACAAAGACTAAATTAAATGTGAATGTGTCCTTTGGTGCCAGGCATCAGAAGTCTGTGGGAAGTAAAGGAGAAACAAGGCTTGAAATGCACTGAGCCAGAAGCCACTGTGGAAAATTCTTCTGATCGTGAGTTGTGGAAAATTCAGTTTCGCCGATGCCCTGTCAACACGGAAATTGAGAAATATATTTAGTGAGAAACCATGTACACTGATAAGTGCACTGTGTATTGTTTATGGAAATTGCATGAAGTGAAATTTATCGGAAATCTGCATTTGCAGAACATTACAGTGCTGCACACAGGAATCAGGGCTGTGGGTAGAGAAGCTTGCTTTTTTATGCCTCTCGGCTATCAATAATTCTGATCAATCTTGCTAGGGGAAAGACTTCTTTATCTTTCTATTCTCTCCAATATAAAATCATTATCATATAAAGAGAGTATCACAGTATGCAGGCAAAATTTACAGGGCAAGTAGTTACTCTAGAAGTGTGTTGAGCAGTTAATTAAAATGCTGTGTATTTTTCCCCCTGCTTTTGAGATGACATTGTATTTGCCAGCTTTTAAAAATATGTAATTTTTGTAATTTATTTTCTTCTTCTAAAGAGTCATTTTCCATCCCAATTTCATAGTTGTGGTTTTTTAAAGACAGTCCTCAGTACCAAACTTTATAATCCTTGGGCTCTATAAAGCCTTGCCTCTCTTTGGGCAACCTTGGTGAAATTTGGACAAAGGTTTGATTTTCTCTGCTTTGAGAAAGCCTGTTCCACTCTGAGCACCCACAGTCCCGGGAGAGCTTGGCCAGGTGATCCTGTGAGAGTATCAGGTCTCCTCCCCACCAGGCCCCAGAGGTCTTTGCCGTGGTGCCCCCCACCCAGGCTCTCAGAGCCTCTGCTCTTGATGGAAACTGCTGGGAATCGCTGTTGATGCTCAGTCTCTCCAGCTGTACTCAGGCCAGCTGTGCAAGTTGTCATTCTGGTCATGTGCCAATTAATCTTAATAGCCAGTTTGAGTGGGTTGAGACTTCTAGAGCAGTGATTGGATAATTGGGACACCTTACTCATCAGTGGATTAATCCACCGATGTTCACAGTTGAATGTGCTGTTGAGAGAGGAGGCCCAGCTGATGGTGGGTCACTGGGGCAATGACTTTAGAGGATACAGCTGTCACGAGCACTCTCGGGTGTTCTGCTTCCTGACCATGAAATAAGTAGCTTTGCTCCACCTGCCCTTCTGTCATAGGTCTCTGCCTTGGGGCCAATCAGCCGTGATTTGAACCCTCTGAAATCATGAGTTCTTCCTCCTTTAAACGTGCATGTCAGCATACATACCAGGAAGGGAAAGATAACCATTATAGGTTATTGATTCACTTGAGGTTCTTATGATTCAAAGAAAGCAGGATGGTTTTCAGCCATGTCTGTGTTCAGATATGCGTGATGTGATCTGATGCATAAGATCAACTCATCTTCTTGCAACATAGTATTTACTGATTTTC
The DNA here is from genome assembly GCA_004027295.1 of Dolichotis patagonum. NCBI lineage: Eukaryota > Metazoa > Chordata > Mammalia > Rodentia > Caviidae > Dolichotis > Dolichotis patagonum. The sequence continues at coordinate 62,465 of PVJX010002020.1, forward strand.
TCTTTTCTTTAACAGAGTTGGTGTGGACCTAGATGAAAATCTGAAGGAGGAGCCCACCTCACACCAGGCAAGTCAAACTGGCCTTTATATAAAATATAAATATATGAGGTGCCCTATTCCATGGACAATTCCATGCTTGTTCAGCCTGTAGTCAAGAAGTTCTTTCTAAACAAGGTTTCCTCTGCTGGTAAAACAGATCAGATGACAATAAAATGCAAGAATTTCAGGATGTTGATGTATAGCAAGTGAATATGCAGAAATATTATACACTCTCAGCCTACATGTGGCAGCATAAAGCCTGAACACTTTACAGTGTAGGAACCAGACCACAGCTAATAGAATGAGACACCCCATGATTCAAATTTAGGCCCAGAAACTTGCTAGGTAAGTGATCCTGGTGAATCTACTCAATGCATGTCTAACGCGTGTTGAGCACACAACGAATGAACCTGTTTCTTCTACGTGGCTTCTTGTTATCAGGTCTAAGTGTTCAGAAATACTGAAACAAGCAAGAGGCCACAAGACTGTTTAAGTGATCCATTACTGACTTAACTGAGCAACGATTATCTGCTGATACAATTCCTTTCAGAACATTGTTCAAAACATGCTGTTACTTCAGCTAGAGGAAAACTGTTCTCCAACTATGGATTCGAACCTGACATCCAAGTAGAACTTGTGGTTAGCAAGATTACATTAATCATTCTTAACTTGGTTCTTTAAAAAAATGAACATCTTTAAAAAGATGTGTGGAAATGGTACACATTTGGCTGAAATTAGAAGTAGGTAAACATGATTAAAATAATGCTGTAACTAAGTAATGTTTATATGAGTTGTGTTCACATCATATTTTGATTTGAGGATGATTTACATCTATCTAATTTCATGCATTTTCCCTTCTACTGCCATCAATGAGACATAGCTGGTTGGCATTCCTGGTCAAGGTGCCACTTCCCCAGTTCACACAGGTAGAAAGAAGAAAGGCATGGGGGACATTAAATTGGTGATGGACCTGAAGTCATGTACTTTGATTTTGTTGTCACATGTTTTCCAAGGCCAGACACTGCTATCTCCCCAGTCTACGGTGCCCAGGAAGCACAGCTCTCTATAGGATTGGGCATAGCTGGGCTACCCAAAGCACAGGGATTAGAGCCAGCACAGTGATCCGGAAAGGAAATCAACCCCACCTCCTGACCCTGCTAGACTGTAAGGAGTAGTAAGTAAGGTCTAGTGATGGCTGATTTTTTTAAAGCATTTTCATCTTGTGTAGGTCAAATAAGCTATTCTCTTCCCTTTAAGTACAACTTTTGTCTAAATTTTATCCTCCTCATATACCTTTCTATTTAAAAGAAAAAAAACCATAAAATTCATCAAAGAAAATTCCTTTTCTTCCTCTGCCTAATATTTTGCAATCACATATAATTGTTGGTAAAAATTTCCTACCAATCTAAGTCTTTCCTTAAAATTTAAATAACTTTATTTTACCTCATTCACATGACACTTTTAAACAAGGTTCATCCTTGTCCACTCAGTAATAACTTTCACCCAACGATATTATACAATAAAAGATATTTTGTTGTTGTGTTAGAGAAGACCCTCATGCCTCAGTCACCTGGAGTGCTAGGCTTGCAGGCACACACCACCATAGGTGGCTCCAGAACTGTCACTCTTCCCTGATACGCACACATGCAGTCACTCATGCGGCTCAGTGTTGGCACCCGCTCATGTCAGACACTAACGCAGATTTTGAAGAGAGTTCAGCAGTCGCCATGCCAAGTCTTCTCCCTTGCAGAGCTTCTACTCTAATGGGAGACATTGATGTGGAAAAAGCAAGCCAATTATGTGCTCTGTCTTCACAGAAAGATAACCGTACAGCAGGTGAGGGGGCTAGTCAGGGCAGACCTCTCTGAGGAATGGCATTTAATCAGAAGGTTGAGTGATGAGCCGAAGCAAATGGAATGAGACCTGGGGAGAAATGGCCCAGGCAGAGCGTACAGCTAAGATGAGGACCCCGGAGCTGCATGTGCCCGAGAGGAGTGGGGCTGGCTCTGATGTGGCTGGCGCTGAGTAAGGAAAGTGGGAGAGCGGGGAGGGCGAGGCTCCACTCATGGGTGATGGTGGGGAGTTTGATTTTATTCTATAGGTGATGGCCGTGCTTGACAGTGTACAGCTTAGAAAATACAGAATTAAGTTTTTGTTACATTTTTTCTCCCAACTCCACTCTGTCAACTGTAATAATAAGGATAATCTTCATTTTCCTATCATCATTTTAATTTTAACACAATGCTGTTTCCTCTGTGATTTCCCTTCACATCAGCTTCCAATGTTTCCAATTTTCTTATGCTCCCCAAAGTCTCTTCGTTGAAATGTTGTTTTTTGTTGTCGCTTATGCTTGAGTCCTTTGTGCCTGAGTCCACACCCTGTGTAGATCAGTGCTGGTCACAGTCACTCCAGAAAGGCAGGCAGAGCTGTGTCTAGAGAAGGCGATTAGGACAGCTGAGCAGAGGGAGCCGCTGTCAGAGCGAGCAGCCAGGACAAAGAGGATTAGGGGACACAGGAAATGTCTGTCACAGTGTGAAAGGAGAGGAAAACGAGCAGGCACCTGTTTGCCAAGGCCTAGAAAACCAGAATCTGGACCGCCTCCGAAATCTGGAAGCAACAATTAAGGAAGAATAAAAATATTTATTCTTCAGCACAACTGATACTTCTGCTGTGCTTTGTTGTTTGTTGTTTTTTGAGACAAGTCTTGCTATGTTCCTCAGACTGGCTGCAAACCCACAATCCTCCTGCCTCAGCCTCCCAAATGCTGGGATTAGAGGCCTGTGCCCCCACACTCAGCTTCACAATAGATGTTCCGTAATCAGGGTCATCTAGAGTGTGTGAGTTGAAAATACAAGGAGGTTCAGGAAGGGAAGAGATAAGTAAAAAGTGGGGTCATCTGAATTATTAAATAAAATCTAAGTTTTCACTGCTAATATTTTTAAATGTTCCTAATAATTTTATACAGAATAAAATCACGAACGCTACATACCTATCCCTCCAATTTAACAATTGTCAGCACTTTTTCCATATTCATCTCATCCATTTTTCCTATAATGTTGAAGTTCATGTCATGTTCATGTCACATTCCATACTACACACCCACAGATATTTTAAAAAGAGAATCCTAGGCTCAAAAATTCATATGACCCAGATGATAGCTTTTTAATGCTATAGTGTGCATATGTATTTTGATTAAAAAAATGAAATGAATATTTCAAGCAAACGCTTTGGGTTTCCTTTCATTGACACTGACTTTTTTGTTTACTTTATTTCTTAATGGCTTATACACTCAAACATAACCCCATTCCCACTAACATTTTAGTGCCTAGGACTAAATCCTGTGTATTTATCTAACTCCAGAAAGCAGGAAGAAGAAGAAGAAGAAGCAAAGGAAAAGTGACAACTACAACTCAGAGAATATTTTTCTTATTTTTATATATGATTAAAAACTAATATAAGTTTTAGGAACTTTCAAAGACAGAAAACCAGTGATGCATTGAGCTAGGACTAAAAGCCAATGCTGTAGCTGAATTTGGTGATAAACTCCTGTGATTGTAACACTCTGGGAGGCTGAGGCAGGAGGATCTCAAATTTGAATCCAGCCTGGATTCAAACATGCCTACAGGAGACCAAACATGCCTACAGGAGACCATTCCAGAAAGGACAAGAGCCCTGAGGAAAGAATATTACTAGCCTGTTTGACAAATAGCAAGGATGCCAGATGCCAGCACAGCTAGAGTAAGCCAGAGAGCACTGTGGAACATAAATCATCAGAGATATAGGCCAAAGCCAGATTCTCAGTTATCTATTGCCACATTAACATTACATAATAAGGAAACACTCAAAATCTCAGAGGCATACAATAATAAATATGTATTTATCCCACAAGTCCATGGGGTCCAGCTTCTCCAGGTTGTCCGTGGTCAGCCCCAGGTTGGCTGGATAACTCTACCATCTTGGCTGCATGTACTCACATGTCCTGCATTGGATGGCTGTTGCTGATTGTCCCCAATTGGTATGACTGAGGTGACTGAGGTGCTCCAGGTGATTCTCACTTCATCCAAGGGACAGTAAGCTAACTGGGCATGTCTTGGCAAAGACAGAGGGCAGGCATATGAGCAAAAGAATGCAAGGTTTCCTGAGGCCTAGCCTCAGGACTGATATGTTGGCACTGCTGCTACAGTCTGTTGATCAAAGAAAACTTAAAGGCCACCCTAGAAAACAGGTGTATAAATAGACAACTTGTTTTTGTTCAAAAGCACTGCTTAGGCACATAGAAAAGGCCAGGGATACAGGCCAAGATGAAAAAGATGTCTAGTGCAGTTGATTTACATATAGATCTTTTAGGCTAAGGTAAAGACTTTGGACCTCACAGTAACTTGTAAAATTTCAGTGTTACACTGAGATTGATTTTACAGTTCCAAATGTGCTTTCTTGCCAAACATTCCACGTACACTTGGAAGGGGGGAATTGTGTATTCTGGCAACCATTTCTATAGCATACCCAACAAATGTAGAATATAGTTAGTAAAGTATTTGATACGCTGTCAATTATATTAAGTTGATTTTGGTTTTGTTTTGGGTTTTGGTCTACTTATTTTATTAGTTACTGATAAAACCTCCAACTGTAATTAGGGGCTTTCCTATTTCTACTGTTTATTCATGTTAGATATTGCTTCATGTTTCCAAAGCTTTCCACTGAATATAAAATTTGGTTTGATGGTTGATTCCTTTTTAACTCTTTGAAAATTATATTCTGTCATTTTCTCCTCATTTTTTTCTCCTGATGAAAAGCCAGTGGATTTTTTTTCTCTGAACATAATATAACCTGTTTTTATCTGATTTCTTTCAGGGTTTTTCTCTTTGTCTTTGGCTTGAGAAGAGATAGATTAGATACATAGATACATAGATACATAGACAGACAGATAGATATTTGTTTTTCTTTGAATTTATCCAAATTGAGACTCCTGACTTTCTTGGGTTTCCAGGTTGATATTTTAACCAAATTTGGGAAATATTCTTCTCTCCTCTACCACTCTAGTCATATATATATTGGGCTGCTGTATCTTTTTTTCTCACATCACTTAAGTTCTAATCTATCCTTTTAATGTTGTTTCTCTGTGTTCTACAAATTGATGATTTCATTACTATCTTTTTAAGTTCATTGCCACTTTCTTCTGCAGTATCCAACCTGCTCTTAAGCCAATATAGTAGACTTTTTTTTCAGATATTATATGTTTTTGGTTTTAGAAGTTCCACTTTTTTTATAGTTCACATTTTCATTTTGAGATCCTTATTTGTATACTCATTGCCTCTATATTTATATTTATGCCCACCCCTTAGCATACTTTATGGGTGTTTTAATGTTTTTGCCTGCTAATTCCAAAATTTCGAGGTCTGTTTCTATAGATTATCTTACATTTTTTGTCTGTAACTCATGTTTTCTGATTTTACCCCATGTCTAGAAGTTTTTATGATATGCTGGACATTATGAATATTACGTTGTACAAAGTCTGAGGTTTTTTATAGGTGTGTTAGATTTTATTCCATCAGGCAGTTAAAGCATTGTTGAGTTTTAATTTTATGCTTGTTTGACTAATATGTCTTTATTTTGTTCTCAGTTTTAGGGCATAGTCATTATTCTAGAACATCATTCTTACACAGAAAGCATATTTTTTCTAAAGTCTCAACTGAATATTTGACTTTAAATTTTGGCTGGACCAAATTCCACTATGTTTCAGTACTGTGAGGGTAATCTCTTCATTTATTTTTTGATTAACAATAGCGGCTCTTTTTCAAGATTTTGTGAACCTCACTCTGTGTACATACTTATCAACCATCTTCCAAGGACTTGAGGGAAATATCTACATAGTCTTTGGATGTCCTCTCTGCCTAGTTCCTTCCTTTCTGCTCCGCTCTCTTAAAAATTTCAGCCACTTCAGCAGTATCTAAACTCATCTCTAGTGCAACTGAGTAAGATTGCTCTTCTCTGCTTGTACTCTTTCCTTGCACTTCAAATGGGAAAGACCTCCAAGCATGAAGTGAAGGAGCATATAGAAATCACCTAATTTGGCCCCTACCTTCAAGGATCACAGCCCTTCACTGCCTGTTATCCGGTGACTGAATCCTATTATGTTTATGATACCAGCTTTTATCGTGATCAGCAATTATACATTTTGAACACAACTTTGAAATGGTTTTGTAAAGAGAAACTTTTTTTAATTTTGGTTTGGTTTCAGATACATGCTGAATACTGTCTAATGGAATAATAAATTTAAATCCTAGACTCCTTACTACCTATGGTAGTGGTTCATTCCAGGAGTGTTTAGGGGCTACTCTGGACCACAATCTTATTGTTCATGGTGCATTTACCACTGAGGTATTTGTGTACCTGTGTGTAAGTTATGTACATACATATTTTGTCTTTATTTTCAATTTTTAGGGTGTACCAGGGGAAAATTGGACCAGGATTAGTTTGTTATATACTTATAAGCCTTCTAAACCACAAATAAGTTACTTGACAGAAACACTTTGTAAAATATAGTAAGTTGTGCAAATGTAGAAGTCATCCATTTTCTTACATTTTCACAATTATTCTGATTTTTATGTCTAGAACCCATGATTGCAGTATATAGCTATATTCATTTGCTAAAACAAATATTTATTACCTTAGGTTTTTTCCTTTTTTTATTAATTTTATTTTATTTTAAAAGGGGAGTAAAATTAAACACAACAAAACAGAACAGAACGGGACATAAGAAAGCATAAATTTCAAAGCTAGACAACCAGAGATCCTCACTATCTGTCATATTGTCTCTTGTTTTCTTCCAAATGGTTTTCCTTATCTTTGCATATGGAGAGCTCATACTAAATAACATAGCCAATCTTTTCACAAGATGTGTAGTTCACTGGCTCCCACTTGCTAGGCAGGGCAGAGGGGAAGGGGGGACACGGGATGGGGGACAGGACGACATGAGATGTCTGATTCTCAGCCCACACGCAGGCAGGATCACAGTCACCCCCCAGAGATGGGAAGAGTTCCTTGTTCTCCCGGCACCCCAAGTCAACCGCACTGTGCAGGTCCCGAGGCACCAGGGTCTCTCCCCTGCAGGCCCCCCAAAGCCCACCATACTCACCTGCTATTTCTTTCTAATGAATTGACCATTACATTTCCATAGTGCTGAAATGGCCAACAGACCACAGAAAGAATTCTCTCTAGGCTCCTGTTTGAAATCAGCAGCTACAGAAATCTGCTGGCCTTGCTTCAGGGCCACTACCTCAGGTTTTTATAGAGCAAGAATTTGAAAGCAACTTAGCTTAGTGTTTCTGACGCAGTATGAGGTTTCAGTTAATATGTCAACTAGAGTCACAGTCATTGGAAGACTCTAATGGGCCTGGAAAATTCACTTCTGTGTGAGCAGCTAGCCTCAGTCCCCTGCAATATGCAAATAAACCCAGTGGAAACAGAACTGCTTTCATGTCCTCACAACACAGTATCCAGTGCAAGTGACCCAACACAGCACAACAAAGGGGAAGATACATTGCCTTATTGTGACTTAATCTTGGATATGACATGTCATCACTTCTACTATGTTGTAGAGTTGAGTCATGAAGTACAGCTCACACTTAATATGGCGGGAAATTTGCCTCCATCTTTTAAAAAGAGGAAAATCATTGAATTTGTAGATAGAGATTTTGTTATGGGTTAGATCTAAGATGTCACTCAAAAGTGTCACATGTTAAGAGGTAGAAATTTTGGAATGTGATCACGGGGGCACTGGACTCATCTGTGGATTCATCCATTGGTGTTTTCATAGCTTAATGTGTTGATAGGAGGTGGAAAACGCTAGGAGAAGGTGAATCACTATTTGCATGACCTGGAAGGGCATGTTACTGTCTCAGCCAACCTCCTTCTTTCTTTTCCTTCCTCTCCTCTGCTCTAGTCCCCACTCCTCCTCTCTCTCCCTCTTCCTATTCTTTTTCTTTTCCTCCTTCTCCTTTTTCTTCCTCTTCTGCTTTTGCTTCTTTTCTTCTTTTTCTCTTCTTCTTCTCTTGCTTCTCTCCTCCCCCTTCTCCTCCTCCTTCTCCTTTTTCTCCTCTTTCTCTTCCTCTTTCCTCTTACTCTTCCTCCTCCTCCTCCTTCTTCTTCTCTCTCTCTCTGTCTCTCTTTCTCTCTCCCCACCTTTTTTCTTCCCTGCTCCCTCAATCCCTCCCATTCCCCTTTCTCTGTTTCCTGGTTATCATATACATTGAACAGCTTTCCTTCGCCAGACCCTGCTTTCATGCCATTTCTACCTTGAAGCCAGTCATGAACTGAACCTTCTGAAACCATGTACGAAAATAAACATTTCCCCCTTTAATTTTTGGATGTCAGATATTTTGTCCCAGAGTTGGAAAAGGTGATTAATATATATTTTAAAGCTATCATAATGTTATATTTTCCTGAATTAAACAAACCATTTTCCCCTGAAATAACATAGGTCTATATAGGTCAAGTTATTCTTACCAGGCCTTTTCTCTGTAACTTTACCAAAAGCCTAGCCCATGTAGTAATAAAAAGAACTACCCATGTCCCATTGTGCCCTGTCATTTCTTAATCTCTGACTGACTCACTCAAAAGCGAGAAAAAAGATATTAAATAGTCCAATCATTTTTAAATGTCCCCAAAAATAGCTATGTGTGAGGTATCTAGAGACATGTTACATCTCCCCATGACCTTACTACTTTTATTCATCTTTAGTTAATTATGTCTGTCATGTTTTAGAATAAGGTGATTTTTATGTAGAGGCTAAGCATCAGTGATTTACCTTTTAAAGTGTACATTTTTTAAATTTCCTATTTGCTCTTCAATTTCACTATAGTCCCTCTTCAGAATCCAGCAATCTTTTTCTTTTGAGACACAGGATATGATTCTTTTCTTGGTAATTAGAAATCAAAGCAATGAACTTGAAATTATTCCATAAGCACACTCCATATTGGAGAGAGATGGTAAGATAAAAGTATTGCAAATTCCATTCATGTACACAACCTGAAAAAGTACTTGAGAATCCATAAGAAGTTCCCCAGGTTTGTTATGGTAATTATGTGTCTTTGTTATCATTCCACTCAACTTCCCCTCATTAATATTAAATATGAAATCTTAAGAAATAAAAAGTAAGATCCTGTATCTCACATACAATCTATTGAATCCCCCTGAGTTTGGGAGCAATCCCATATGATAATCCCAGAGCAGAGTTCATCCAGTTCACTCAGCAAAGACTTCTGATTTGAATATTGACCAAGGAATATATTCATGTTTGCTTAATTCTTTCCATTAACGTTAATACAGTAAACAATCCCTTCTTCCTTCAGCGTCCAGTTTTCACAGGCATCTAGCCAGAGCCATTTTTTTTAAGCTTCTCAGGGATTCAAAAAAGCCCAAAATGAAACACCATCATAATTCCCCCTAAGGATGAGGCAGTCATTGAACTACTCCATTATGGCTAACGATTTCATAATCTTTGGTCTAGTCCCTTATTTGATGGGGGAAACGAAAAATATCAAATGTCCCAGTCATTTTTAAATGTTCCCAGAAGAGAATAGTAAAGGATCCAGAAATCCTGCCTACATCAAACATTCTGCTTCTTGGAAATACCAAGACAAAAAATTGAGATTCAACAAACATAAATCTCCAGTTTCCAGCTACAGCTGTAAAATGTGAGGCTCAGGTAGTTAAGTGCTATTATTATTAAGTGGTAGAAAATCAAATTTTGGCCTTCAGTTTCTAAATCCTGTGCTTGCTCTGATACACATACCACTTCTCCTCTAAAATAAAGGAAATTGAGAGAGAAGAAATATTGCTGGGGCTGATAGAGAAGAATATCACCAAGCTCCACATTCTATTTCTGATGACTACTCACATCCACTGTCCTTGATGTGTGAGAAGATCTCTATTTCAAGATAATACAGCTAGATTGAGTCTACTTTCTGTCCTCTGCCCATCTGGACCCTCTCAGGGTCTTGCTTTCTGTGCTGCTTCACCAGATACCTTCCCTGTGCCAGGGTGACGGTGAAGACCGGCCTTCCCCTGGCACGTTTATCTTCAACCCCCAGTGTTTGAGCAGAGCACACACTAGACTAACTCATTTATTTTTACTCATTTATTGATGGCCTCTCATAACCAAGTTATTAACTCATCAATAACTTCAGTGAAATAAATGGATAGATCCAGAACTGGGCCAACAGATATTTAAGATATCCACTGAAAATTTTGGCTAAGATCAGCAAAAACATCAATGCTGGGTCATCAATGGAATTTCTCCCACCTGGGAAAATATATTTCATAAATTTTTGCTTCTAATTAGAACCCAGTTTATTTCTGCAGAAGGTAATGAAATGAGTAAGTTCTCCAGTCACCCAAGTAAAATAAAGTTTAAAAAAAGATTCCATACATATTGTAACATTTTTCCAAAATATCACTGAATGTGCATTACTCTCATCAACTATCAACAACAACAAAAACCTGAAAGTTTTGGCAGGAATACAATACAAGCTCTTTTGGAGTTTGTATAAATTTTGATATGCTTCCCCCAGGAAATAAAAAGGAGAAGAAAAGAGGGGAAATGGAAGATCTTAGGAGACCCTTAAAATGGAGATCTAGGATTCCTAACACAGAAGTTAAGTTTCTGTATGGATATTTTCAAAGCCATCATCAAGCTCAGGGGAGATACATAGTTTCATCATGTTTCAAGGTATATGTAGCTGTGCAATCTCAGTCTCCATGAGCTCACCAGTATCGCCAGACGATCTCATCTCCCTACATAGATATACCTTTGCCCTAGTTTGGTCCCCCCTTACAGCCTAAAGGTCCATCTAGAGTTGAGGCACCTTAGCTCCTGAAGAACTGCCAGTATCCTTGGTAACCGTTAAATTCTCCAGTTTCCCAGGTTTCCTTATCTGCAAATAAGGAATTTTAATAGAGTGGTCTTTATCAAAGTGTTTTAAAAATACAAATACTTGTTGTAGTTTATGTCTAGATGTCCTCCCAAAACCTCATGTGGTCTTTGGTGGGACTTATCAGAGGTGGCTGAATCTAGGGTGTATGATGCTGGTATTAAGGGCATGTGGTTACTAAAGTAGTCCACTGATTGGCTTGGTGCACTTCTGGGTTTGACAGTGGAAAGCCCCACTCTGGTTGTGGGTGGACCCACCCAAAGGGCAGGTAGCCTGAAAGGGATAACGGGGAAGCAGGCAACTGCTGCTACTTCATACTTCTCTGCTTTGCTGCCTTCTACCCACCATGAACTGTTTATCCCCTGCCTTGGAGCCAGTCAAGTATGAACTGGACCTTCCGCAAACCGTGAGCTACATAAACCTTCTTCCCTTTAATTTTGGGTGTCATATATTTCATCTCAGCAGTGAGAAAAGTCACTAAGACAAAAGTCAGTATGCAAAACACTTAGAATATTGTTTAGCATATTGTTAAGTGTTCAAGAAGTATTGTCTATTGTTTTCCTTAATAAAAATATAGAATTTTACATATGCTTTTAAGCTCTTACAAACCAGGCATTCCAATTTCTTCAGTTCATTTTATAGACAAGATAACTGTGGCCTAATAAAGTTTCTATAGAACATCAGTTCTTTTCAAAGTTTAAAAACTGAGTGAGACACTGAGAAAAGACTATCATTTTTGAAGTATAGCCATTCCACACTCAAATTTCAGCTAAGTTGTTTTCTAGCTATGACTTTGAGCTTGCTTCTTCTCTTCTCTACACCTCTGTAGGTCCTCATGTACAAAATAGATATTAAGCAACTTGCCTTGATGGATTGTAGTGAGAACTGAAAAATAATGACTGAAAAAAATTAATGACTGGGTAATGTGACCAGCATGCTACCTAGCAGTTCATGAGCATTCAGTAGCTGAGGACTGTCATTTTTGCAAACATCATTCAGCTGATTGGCTGCACAGTAGGTTCTAGAGTCCTGGCCCCCTGCCAGTAGAGCTGACCTCTACACCACCTACCCTTACTTAAAAACACAAGCTTAAAAGGAATTTTCTAGCCCTCATTTTTATCCATTGTGTTCTATAACTAGCTTGTCATCTATAGATATTATGCTGTCAACAATCACCTATGCCTGTTGATGGATGACATCTATAATTCCCTATTGGTGTTGAAAGAAAGGGGTGGTAAAAGAGGAAAGGAGAGTTGTTACTATGGACCCAGAGCCAGTGTGAGTAGTTTTGTCTGCCAGCTGAACTCCAACCTGCAGTTGGGTGTGAGAGCTCAGAAATGGCTTGTGTGTGTTGCAAGATGTTGAAGAAAATACTATGTGCAGCCATAATTTTTTGGAAATCTGACATATTTGATGGAGCAGAAATAGAGAAAGGTACAGGGAAGGATGGAAATTAAACTGCACATCCTGTTTTCCTTTTTAAGAGGAAATGAATATATTTTAACTCTAGATAGCAAAGCACAGCACTTCAGCTCTATCTCAAAAGAAACAACTGTGGAACCCTAATATCCTAACATGAAAAATAATTGGTGCCCCACAGTGAGACCTGGAAATGGGTAATAAGTTTTATAAAGTTTGAGGAACTCTTCCCTCATGAGATTTTTTGATACTTATATATGTATTAAGGACTCTGTGTTAACCCTACGTGACACAGCATTTCCTGAATGATTGGCCCAGAATTCCCATCAATATCATATGTACACTGGCATACAAAGGAATATTATTTGAAAAATTGTAAAGTTTGAAAAATCAGAGGTCTTAACCAATGAGAAGGCCATAAAAAGTGTGTTTCTACTCATGAGTTTCTACTCAAATCATTTTAGGCACAAGATAAATGTCTGACGCATTATGGACCATACAGTATACATTCTCATATTCTCATTTTATTTGTGGAAGTTGGGACTGCAACATCTGCCCAGTATGCATGTTTCAGAGAGCAAAATACACCCCTTCATGGTCCATCATTTATTGTTGAACAGTAGAAGAACACACTGAGAAAGAACAAAAAACTAAGTAAAATAAAATGAAAGTAACTAGGCTGGTCCTATCAAAGGACTGGCTTTGGTGCAGCCCATGGGTTCACATTGTTTTCCATGCATCAGAGGTCCTCAGAATATCTCCTTTATCCTTGGATTGCAAACTCCTTATGCTATGTGGGAATGAACCCTGTGGGCTCAGACAAAGCAAAAGTCCACATTATGATGTAAATGCTTTTAACAGTGGAGATAATTATGATTGAAATTGACTGGAATTCACTTTTCTTAATATGCAAAACTAGACAGAAGTTTAAAAAGGCTACTGAAAACTCTTCCCACACTGCAAATTGTTTTATCATTTCTCTTTAACATTCTCAGTGATTTTTCACCTCATTTTCCTTTTTGTCACATTTAAATTCTCTACTCTCTTTTGTCTTTAATTCCTCCTCCTCCCCTTTCTCTTTACGGCTCTTGTGCACACATGTGCATAAGTGTTGTGTGTGTGAGATACACTCACTTGTTACAGCCTCCCCTTCGGAATATCTCTTTGAGAACTCTTCATAATCTAAGCAGAAATATATCAAAATCAACCATAGCCCTATCAAAAAGACAATGAGGGAGAACTAGAATAACAATGACTAGACTGTTACCATCTCTGTGACCTTTTGCTAATCCATAAATAAATGTCATCCAAATTTTACAGAAGTGAACTGCAGAATTCCCACATCAATCTGACAGCAATACCATTTTCTATTGATATAAAAAAGTGGCATTTCTTAGCTATTCAATAAAATTAGAATTATCTTTTTTTTAAATTAGAATTATTAAGGAAAGCAAATGTTGAGTGGAGACAAGAGAATGTCTTCAACACAGCCAGATCCATGAACTAATTTCTTTGGCAACCGTTTCACTATTTAGATGGAAATGCTTATGCAGTACTTAGAAAATATTTTTAATGTTGTTAAATCTAATTTTGATATAAGGCTCCAAATAATATAGGGGAAATAAATGTAACTCCCAACCTGCTAGATATCTGATACAATAATTTCACGTCCCCCAAAATCAAAGAATGGATTTTGAGGAACAACAGAGGCTGAGAGTAGGAAATTTTATTGAGGGAGAGACAGCTCCTGAGACAGAAAGGGACCCAGGAGCAGGTTGCCATGGGCTCCATTTTACAGAGCATGTTTCAGAGCAAAATCACAAGGTGGGTGCAAATCAAAAAGTGGGTACAACGTGGGACAAAATTATGATGAACCAACAAGATTAAAAGTATAGTCACTCAGGGAATATTGATTCAGTGGAAAAGCAAGTCACAAAGCACGTGTACATGGAAAGAGCAATACCCTTGTTTGAAAACTTTGAGTCAGGAGGTCCTGGTCACCCACCCAGCTGACTGATGCCTATTTAGAATATCAGTTATGAAATATTGTCTATTCCTCAGGGAGGTATGTAGGTCTCATCATTCCATTTTTATCTTGAGAGCTGGCCTTCAAAGAATGCACCTCCAGCCACGCTTGCAGTGTGTTCCTATCTTTTGTACTGACTCCTCTGTGGGCCTAGCTCTGTCTGCCTATAGTATTTCTACCTAATTTAGCTGTCTATAGTAATTTGATTTGACATATATTTTTATATTAAAATGTGTTTAACTACTAACACAATCCCTTTTTCTATGGCCTCTCTCCAGGAAACAAATAACTTGGGTAAAAGTGTGACGAACGCAGAGAGTGCGCGGCTCTTCAGGATGTGGTATGGTTTTGACCACAAGTATCCTTTGATAATGACCTCGCGGATCCTGCTGCACGACAAGGAAGTACCCTGAGCATTTAATCTTTGAGGTGCACGCTTTTGCTCCTCAGGAAACACAGAAAGGTAAAGTGAATTCACAGCCGAACTTACCAAAGGGGTGATTTTGTAAAATTAAAATATCATCTGGTCTATACGTAGGTGTTAAAAAGAGCTAATGTAAATCTGTGAGTAAAATCTGATATTTCGTGGCAATCTGACATATTCTAATGCTAACTGATAATCATATAGTCCTGAAGAACTGATCCATTTTATTGTCCTTTGTAGAAATCTGAACAAGCTAACCAAGCCTTTGGCCAGAGGAACCTAGACAAACGTCCTGCACCCTTCCCGCAGAAGCCCACTTGATTTTGTTTCATACCATAAAGAATAAGAGGTGGGGTTAAGGTTAAGAATGAATGGGCTGAGAAAAGTCTGGATCATCATAGCATAAATAGCGCTTTTTTCAGGCAGGCTTGAGTAAGCTTCTTCCCAATGAAGGACAATTTTAAAATTCTAGCAGCCAGTATAAACACAGCAACTCAGATATACCTTGTCTTGTGATTTGAAGGGCTGAGAAGTCAGGCCTGAAATGCTCTGCCATTATGAGTTGCAGTAAGCAGTCCATCTCTAATCCCAGGCAAAAGCTCCATGAAGAAAAAGAAAGAACTGCACTGTAAATTGAATGTGTTGGGTCTTTGTAGCTAGTTTTCTTCAGTCACAAATCCCTCTCCTTTCAATGAGAAAACGTCAGTCACTGGATGACTTTAAGCCCCTAACCAATGATTAAAGCCACAACAAATCAGTAGGGGAAGAAGAATTAGGGATAGGGCAAAAATTCAAAGAATTGGTGGAAAGAAAGTGATAAAAATGGAAAAGGGAGAGGGAGCAAAAGAAATTCAGCAAATTCACATCAGAAATGAAAAGAAAGTAAGTTAAAGGAATGATTATGGGAAACAAAAAAAAAGTAAGAAAGAAGTAAAGAGAAGCTAATTGAAGACTGCAGAGATAGACAAAAAGTAAAACAATGTGACAGTTCTGAAAAACAGAATATTTCAAGAGTTACAAAATGATGCTGTGGTGGTTAGAATGTTTCTGAAGTCACAGGACTGGCTTGGGGTGGCTCTGCTGTCTGTGGGTAGATGTCCTGCCTTGCTCAGTGCATAGCGCTGTTGCCTGAAAAGCGTCCATCCTGGCCACTGGCTGCCTCCTGAAAGTCCCCGTATCTCCCTGACTTTGAAGCCTTCCTCGTCCCTCACAGGGGAGCTCGGTCTTAGCAGGTCATTGCTGATTCGTGCTCCTGGTTGATGTGCTTCTAGAAACAAAATTTGCCCCATCGTTGCTTATAAGTATCTGATAACCACACTTGTTGGAAGTTATAAGAATCTGATTAAAAAAAACACCTGAGAAAATATACAGAGAGAAAATGATAAATCAGAAATGTGATAAAAGGTTTTTTTCCACTTCTGAAGTTACCATGAGGAAAACTTTACAATGAAAAAAACAAGGTGAGAAAATTAATTCAGAGGTAAGAAAATGAAAGTTGGAGCCCACCCAAATGTTTAGCTCAGAACAGTGACACTTAATTTAAATGATGTCATGATCTTTATCTCACTTTTCACCATGGGTTTATTTCCATATGATTACAGACGACTAACAAAAATGAAGGAAGATTTATAGTCTCTGTAATGTCTCTCCTCATGGTAATTTGTCCTCCTGTGCATTCACTCTAGGAATCGCAGTGCTATCACTGCACAAACATGTTTTCAGTCAGACTGGAGTTTTTGTGTCCTATTTATACTTTGAATTTATATCTAGAAGGTGGCAAGCCAAGCGGATTCAACTCTGTGACCTCTTGATATATCTTATTTTCAGAGACAGATTATCCATTTGGCATTTATATCTATTCTGTTGTCCACCTAGAGCCCAGTTGGTGTTCCCTCTAAATCTCCTAGGTTAGGTCACGCTGGCCATTGCCAGGGGAGAGAGAATCCCCACCCAGGGATCAGATTGCCTAACCTGGATCCAGAAGACAGTTTTATGAATCTAACAGACGTAGAACTGCTCGAGTTTCATTTGCATAAAAGCATATTATGCAGATGAGGCATCATAAAGAATTGTTGACAAAAGAAAAAAGAGGAATAAACAAGCACTCACACACACCTGTATCACCTGTAGAGAAACATCCAGAACAGCTACAAGTAATTTACATATGCATACATACATTCATATAGATTTATTTCAAAGACAGGATGTGTATAATTGTGGGGGCTTAGCAAGTGCAAAATCTGAAGGACAGGCTTTCAGTCTAGAAACTCAGAAAGGAGCTGAATCTACAACCTTAAGACTGAATCCCTTCTTCTTTAGGGTAACCTCAGTTTTGCTCATAAGGCCATACAACCGGTTGGATGAGGCCCACCCACACTATCAGGGATCATCTCCTTTAGTTAGAACCCCCTAGCTGCAGTGTTAATTGTATCATCTACAAAATGTTTTCAATAGCATCACCTAAATCAGGGTTTAGTCAAATGACTGTGTAGTCCAATCAAGTGGACACATAAAATTGGCTATCACAGAACCCAACTTGATTCAACTGCTGCCCAGTAGTCAGACCACAAAGTAGAAAGGCCTTTATGCTGCACCAGTGTTATCAGGAAAACCACTGTTGATCACATAGTTTCATTCCATTTTATTTTTTCATAGCATAAGTAATTCACACATGCATTTCCATAAAAATTTTTTCCAAAGCTGCAGAACTAATCACAAGAACACTCAGTGAGGATGAACAGTGGCCAAGCACTATGTTGAGTGCTTTACATTAAGCATTTCATTTCACCTCCCCAGCTCTGCAGGAGGCTGGAAAGCAAACACAGCAGCAATGGACCACTGATTGGATCAGCCTCTGCTCCACAGCCTGGGTCCCTGTTTGAGAGCATTGTTAGAAACCCACAGTGCCAAAATTGATGATTAATTAAGATTTCATTATGATCCAATGTGGGTAGCAATTCTGACCTATACAATGCAGAAAAAAAAATTGGGAAGTGTAGAGATGAGAAGGAACAAATGCTGTCATCACATGATTCTTATATTCACTTTTTCTGTTTTAATCTTTATAACTATCCTCTTTGCGATGGAAGAAACAAACTCCTTGATAACTTAAAAATTTCTTAAGTTTCCACAACTATTAAGGTTCAAGCCCTTATCTGGTTCACTCCAAAATTCACAGATTTTTTTTATCATTAACAATTGTATGTCCATACTACCTTCTTCTACCTATAAAACCCCGCATCTCAATGTGTGTGTAAAGTCACCCTTAAAGCAGTGAGTAATTATGATTCCTGACACTGTGCAGTGCAGAGCTTAGCTTTCAGACATCTTCTGACAATGTATGGACGATAACGCTGCTAGAGGGCTTTGCTGGTCTTTCACAATGCACCATTTTAGAGAAGTCTCCAAGTTTGCAAGTCAGATCCTCAACTCTTCTGAGGAAAAAATTCAATATGCCAAGAACTCCAACAGAGGTCCATTCAGTCTCAGACACATTCTGGCCAAATTCAAAGGCAGTAGGAGGATAAACCAAACACCAGGCTCCTAAATCACCACATCCCCACTAAAAGAAATCTTTTCCCAACCATGGAAATGCTCAGGTTATAGTCTGATTCCCAGTGTCCCTCCTCTCCTACTCACTCTTGTCACTCTACTTGGATGTCCCAGGCTTCCTCAGACACATGAAGTGCATGTCTGCATCTGGCCTTTGCGCTGGCTCTTCTCTCTGACATCCAACACTTTGCTTTTCACTTCTTTCAGTCAGTTTGTCAGGGAGACCCTTGTGACACCTGTATTTAAATTAGCAATTCTAACAGGAGTAGCGCAGTCTTTTCTAGCCATGTTTTTGTACTATGACACTTAGCACCACCTGGCAGGGTATACTTCATTTTAGTTGCCTTCTTTAACCAGGTTATATGCTTTCTGGGGACAGAAATGTGGGTCTGTGTTTGTTGACTGGCACAGCCCTGGAGCATAGGCCCGTGTCTGGCCTGCAGTGTAGACTCAATAAATATTTGTTGAATGAATCAATCAATCAGGCATGCAAGCAAACAGGCACTATTTTCTATCCAAGGCACTTTCATTTCAGATATTGATGTAGCAGGAAAAGCCAATTAATTACCTGAAGGTTACTAAGTGAATGTGAAAGCAGAGCAAGGCCAGGTGGATAATGTTAGTGTCCTCATCCAGGCTCCTGAGGCAGACCCCACCCCTCAGCCCCACCCTCTGACAGAGACAGCCACTCTCAGCAGTTTCTGCCAACTTCCTTCCCGTGGTTGGGTTTGCCTATCTTAGGTCCCCTCACCCCTGGAGGGAAAGGGAAATGATCATTTCAACTCTATCTTTTGAAAACAACCACCAGAATTTTATTGCTTTAATTTAGTAGGAAATTTGATAAACAACATTTCTAGGAGTCTACAATTCCAAGGCTAAGTTTCCAATTATGGTAATGTACTTATCAGTTTAATGCAAATAAAGTTTTTTTTTAATTAAGAACAATTTAAAGGAAAATATAAGTGACTCAGACATTAGACTTGGTAAATTAAGTTTTATTAGTACAACTGACCTGGTAAGTTCAAGCCTTGTTCTGGCTTAGAAGCCATTTTCTGTATGGATGACTTTGAATACATCTTAAACCACCAATCATCATGACTTTATTAAAAGCAAACTCCAAATTTTACACCCCCTTATCATCTTCATTACCATCACTGTGTCCTCACTATAGTCTCCTATAATGAGCAGGTTGGAAGCAGACATTGTTGCTTCCTTATTCATACTGATGATATCAGATAAAATTTGCTCAGATTCATGCTACAGCCAGTATGGGAATCTTATGTTGCCTTATTCATAGGTGACTAGTGATCCTGCCGGACTGTCTGCTTCCTAGAATCTCTTTCTACTCTATCATTTGTCATTTCTCTCTTAAGCATGTGTACATATTAGTTCTACAAATGTGAATGACGCAGGATAAAAAGATCTTTTCCAAAATAAAAAAAAAAAATCTAAAATCATTTTTAGCACTTCCCATATGCTGGCATCAACTGAAAATAAGAATTTATTGTGTGCTTGCCAACATTTTACACAAGTGTGAAGAATGCTCAGAGATAACAATGCATTGGCAAGTCATACAATAACAGAATTATATAAAGCTACATGAATGGATGCAGGCTTCCTTCCCATCACTGGCTTGGAACTACGAGTCCACTGAGCTGTTAACCACACAACTGAAGACCCACAGCAGGATGCCAGGGCTCTACCACTTTCCATTTTGAAAAGTCTGGCAGTTATCAGACTCTTCTCTGGACCAAAGTGTGACAGGATAAGACTCCATTCCAGGGAAATAAATATGAATATCAGGGTTATTCAAAACAATACCTGGAACCACGTGTTTAATGGATTTACATGTAATAGTATTTTAACCTTAACCAAAATAAATAACGTTCTCTCCTAAAACTTGACAGAATTCATTATATCCGACACAGTCACGCTTATGTTAAACATAGTTATGAATATTATGTGTAACAATTTCCATTTTAAATGATGATCCTTGCACTGCAGATTTTCCCTATCATGCCTAGTTGAAGCATCTATGAATTATTTATTAGGGTAGTACAGTGGCCTTGTGAATGACTCAAAATTTACCTCACAAGAAAAACTCTCAGAGGAACAGAAATGCTGCTTGTTTGATAAGTGAGGCAACTGAACCCAAAGGAGAGAAAGGACTCATCCGAAGTTGCAGGTAGACTTGTGGTCAGCCTTCATAACCAACTGAAGGTAGTATATCTGCCTGGGAAATCCAAGGGTCCTGGTTCAAGTGGTCTGTCCATGGAACTATGGTAGCATCAATCCGTGTGCAATGCTACTACTGCAAGTATGCCTGGTGTGCATTTGATTTTTGATCTGATTGCTTTAGTAACTCATTAAAAGCTTCACCAGTATGGAGGTGAATTATGTTTTACTTCCATTAGCAAGCAGGAGATGTAGCAAAGGATATAAGTAATCCTTTGTTTGATGCATACTTTAATGAGCCTATTAAAGCAATATTCTAAGTACCAGGGTCCAGCAGCAAACAAAACAGATATATATTGGTTTTTGCCTCACTGAAATGAGTCAAGACCCCAAAGTCCTTTGAAATCACAACAGAGAAAGACATTGACATCACCAGAATTAAAGGGTGGGGAGCAGACTCTTTAAAGGAGCCATAAATCAAAATCACGTGTAAGCCTCACTGTCAAAATATAAACTGATAACTCCCAAGTGGCTTCAGACAACACCTATATTTCAAAACATTTGAGACAAACAAAAGGGATCAGTTTCCTAAAGGTGCTATGTAAATATGTCCCCTCCTAACTTCCTCATCACAAACCTGTGCACGTGGCATTCTATCTGCTTCCCTCAGGGAGCCAACCATGAAGAGAAGCCAGTACTCACTGCACAGCAGCAATTCAGCTACCACTCCCACCCCTACTTAATCATTGGGTGCCCAGATTGGCTTTTGGTCATCCTTGTCTTCACAGGTGTTACTGCATAAAGATGTTATAAGTGAGCCCTTGAATTAGAACCCAAGTGAGGTAAAATTAAAATGTCCTTAAAAAAGAAAAAAGCACCAACTTCCTCAATACCTATTCTCATGACTTTTTGATAGAAAGCAAGGCAAGGAAATTTTAACAGTACCTGGAAAAAAGATGGCCTGTCTTGCATTCAAGTTATATCATGGATTTTCCATGTCTTCTTCCATATAATAGGAATAATACATATTATCTCTTGTTATGGTTTGTGTCTGGATGTCCCCCCAAAGTCTCATGTTGTCATGGAGGAAGGGCCTTTCCAAAGTGGCTGAATTTAGTGTTTGTGATTGGTTCATTGTCTAGTGCTAGGATCTGCGATGTCAGTGCTGCACCCACCCTGGGGCAGATAACCTACATACAATATAAGAGAGGTAATGAGGCTCACTCCTCTCTTTTGCCCTTTTGCTTTTGCCACTTTTGGTATCTGCTGCAGCTGCCATGAATGGTTGCACCTCTACCATGCCACCCTTCCTTGGAGCCAGCTGAGTATGAACTGAAACTTCCACAAACTGTAAGCTAAATAAATCTTTACTTCCTTCACTTTGGGCATCAGATGTTTTGTCTCAGTAACAAGAGAAAAGTAACCAAGACATGTCCATTGTAACTGAATCGATCCAAAAATTTGAATACTTACTGAGACAGCTTCCTGCTCACTGTAACTCATTCACCAGCCTATCATAATTAGAACATTTAAAATACCCAGTGCAGTTTTCTTAAGGCCCTGTGACCTAAGGGCATTACAATACTTGATAGCTGAAATGTAAGTCTTCTGGACACCTGATAGTATTCTGAACAGGTTGGATTCCATTGTGATTATAAAAAGTTGTGGGATCCCAAGATGCTAACTGAGTTTTCTACAATGATCCTAGGATTCTACATAAACTTTGGCATTCCTGCAGTTTGCCTTTTTCCTATAAAAAATTTAGTAATATTTCTGTTAAATGAGAATTCTTTCACATTTCATCTTCACTTTAAGCAAACAAAGTGGAAACTAGATTTACACAAGTAAGGAACAAGAAAGCAACCCCTGTCTTTGTAGAAAAGAGATTCACAAGATAATTCCTCTAAATCCAACTCTAAAAAATCCATTGAGTATTTTCTTGATGCAAAGCATTATGTTGAACTTTCCTGACTCATTCATTGATTTCTGCCTGGGTACTGAGAGCCTGCGTGGCAGTCACTATCCTGGACACTAGAAATAGAGCCATGGTCAAATTCTCATGGAACTGACTTGCAGCTCTTCTGAATTTCTGGATCACAGATGTCTTTTCAAGAACTTATATATGTAATAAAGAAAGACACACTTGGAGATTCTACTTTTGGATTTAATCAAAAGAAGAAAATCTGATTTGTGATCAGGATTTAACAGATTTGTATTATGGTCTATCCACTAACAGTTATGTAATTTTAGGAAAGTTATTTAACTTTTCTGTGCCTCAGTCTGTTATCTGTAAAAAGAGAGATAATAGAAGTCCCTACCTCAGAGGTTTGTTGTGATGATTAAATGAATGAACACAAAGCACTTAGAAAAATACTCAATAAATGTTGAGTTGTGTTATCATTATTATATAATGACATCCACATAAGAAACACGATGTAACATATTTAACATTCATTCTCACTTACTATCTGTCAGTAAATCAAATTTACCTTATGTCACATTCTGATAATACTTTTTAATTGCAACAGCTGTGTTTTAATACCATGAGAAAGTCTTCAGTCTGTAAACAAAAGCTTTGACATGGTGCACAATGCTTCTGATATGATCTTTGATAAATGACTATAGCTAAGTGTTAAAGTGTTCCTTAGTGTCTTGTGTTCTGCAGAAGCAGTTATTTCATTTATGATTTTTCTCAGTTGTCATCCATCATCTCATAGTTATTTTTCTGGAAATTATACTGCAGATAGCAATTCTGACTTTATAGAGAAGTGTAGCAGTTTTTCTATTCCACAATGGAAGCAGTACACGCCTTTGATAATAATTACTCTTCTTGTCCCTTCCAGCGATAAAGGAAGTCTTTCAATTCCACCTTTCAGATAAAGCTGTCATATTAGCAATATGATGTTATACTGAAGATTTCTAGGTCAGTATTGAGTCATTTTATTAGAAAAAAAGAGAAGAAAAAAATATTAAGACTTACAAATAAGTATTACCTTAATGTTGCCAGAAACATTAATTTTAACATTTCTTCTTTGTAGGAAAAAGAGTTTTATTTAATTTTTCTTTAATTGTTACTTAGTCACACCTTCCCAACTATAGCAGGCAAAGTATTTTCAGGCTGCCAACAAATTCATGAGCTACCAGAGACACATTATTAGCATGGACTGCTGCTGTTGGCTGCACACATTATCCCCTGACAGTGTGACAGAGCCTTAGGTCTATCTCATGGGCTGCAGTTGTTCAGCACTTGCCTGCATTCAAGGCTGTAGTAGGCACCACACAAAGCAGATTAGGCAGGTGTGGTCCTCCCTTACTTAAGGTTGACTTCACAGGGTAGATTGTGATGATATATTCTCAATGTATGTCAAGACACCTTATAAATAAGAGCAGGTAGAGATGATAGTTAATGGAAGAAGAATTTATTGGAAAAATAAATACTGTTCTAAAGTCACATGGGAAGGAGTCCATTGAGGAATTGAGACTTTCTAATATGAAATCAAATAATAAGAAGGGAGGGAAAGTATTCTGAGCAGAGGGAATAATGAGAGGGAAGATTCTATGACATGTGGTTTGAATGGATGAAAGAGAGCCTGAATAAATCTGCCCGAAAGGTGCAGAATTAAAAGAAAGAAAAGAGGGTCTCTAGAGACAGTGGATAAGCTCCTGCAGCAAAACAGACAGCTCTTATTCCCAAAGCCTAATGTATTCAGAATTCTTTTTCATTGGCATTTTGTATTTTTGTTTGGTGGCTAAAGATAGAATGATGTGTCACAATCCAAAGCATCCTTTAAAGTTTCCTTTCTTTCACATACTGTATCTGATTTGTTCTTCTATCAAGCATTTTTCAGGTACTTACACACTTAATGCTTCCAGAATTGAGTTTAGTTTTAATATTTTCTCTCACAGAAAAGTATTTTACTTACATTTTCTTCAATTGCTTTAAATGAATTTCATTTTAATACTTTCTTCCTTAAAAAATTATATTTCTACATTCTTCTGAAACCACAGCAATAGCTAAGAAATACTAATTGTCCTGCAGATGCCAGAATTTCACTGACGCAGACACAACAGCCACCAGTGCACTAAGAACTATCATACAGTTAGTAGCGAAAAGTGTTGTCTTAGTCTGTTTAGGACACTATAACAAAATACCTTCAACCTGTAAACAATAGAAATTTATCTCTCCTAGTTCTGGAGGTTGGGAAACCCATGATCAAGGTGCCAGCAAGTATAATATCTGATGTGGGCCTGGTTTCTGCAAAGGCTACAAAGGCATCTTCCCGCTTCATCCTCCCATGGTGGAAAGAGTGCACAAGCTCCCTTAGACCTCTTTTATAAGGCCACTAATCCCATCTGTGTAAGGCAAAGCTCTCTAAATCTAGTCACCTTTGAAAGACCTCTACCTCTTAATGCCATCACACTGAAGATTAGATTTCAGTATGTGAATTTGGGGATACAAACATTTAGACCAGAACAAGTGTTATAGAAGCTAGAGGGATACAGTCAACCAAGTAGCTTTGGTGAGTTGGAGAAGCCAGATACACAATGTGGGAAATCAATGATAAAGAGTCAGAATCCTTAAGGAGCAGAGTTGAGGATGTGAAGGATTCTCTCACGATGAAAACAGATCAGATCTAAGCACAGACAAGGAATAGAGCATTTGGACAATGATGAGCATTTCAGTGCAACTGGTGGAACATGAAATAGTTATAATAACACAGACCATACAAGTCAAGTAAAAAAATAAAAATAAAAAATAAAAGAAGGCTTTATTTATTGACAGCAGAAAATCAATGCAATACTGTAAGTGCAGAATCTACAATGTAGTTTGTTGCAAAGAAGAAAATTAGTAGCCAGGTGGAAGGTGATATGTCAGCAAAAATAATAAACTGAAATGACCCAGGACAATTAGTCCTAAAGCACCTATCAGTTCTGTATGTGGATAAAAATGAGGATAAAATGTTCCCATTTGACTCAATGCATGTCAAATATTCCCAATGATTAGTGTGTTAAAATATGAAAGTATCATTTCATTGAGTTTAAATCTTAAATTGCCACTAATAAAAATTATTCAGCAGTATAATAAGTAGGATCAGTGTCTATCAAAATGCTTTATCTTTTGTTATTTTGTTAGCTATTCATAGTAAAAAACTGGAGAAGTATTGACAGAAGTTGTCTTAGTCACATTTCTCATTAATGAGACAAAATACTCGATACCCAAAGTTAAATGATAAAAGTTTTATTTGAGCTTACAGTTTCAGTCCATAGTTGGTTGGCTCTATTGCAAGGTGAAATGACAGAGGGGCACTGAAAAGCAAAAACAGTCCATGGTGTGGCAGGCAGGCAGAAGGCAGCAAAGCAGCAAGCAGTGACTAGCAAACAGTAGCCTGAACCCGTTGTGGAGCCTTTTCTTGTTTTGGCCCCACTCAAAACTAGTAGCTTTCTTAATTACACAGAAAGTGGGCTAGGGTGAAACATCTAAGTGAGGAATATGTTGCCTCAAAAATCCAAAGAGACCCACTAGGCATTGTGCCTCCTTTTTTATAGTAGGGGTAGCCAGATACAACAATTTATCCTTTACCTTAGATAAAATATCTCTACATGGCCCATACCACTGGACTCCTAGACATTTCACTGAAGAAGAAGGACCTTGAATTTTACTTGGATTTATTTCCCATCCTCTGGTTCTCAAATGTTTTATTTAACAAATCCAGAGTAGTTGCTACCTTCTGTCACTTGGCCTCATCAGTATAATATCATCAGTGTAACATGCCAGTGTGATGTCTTGTGGGAGAGAAAGGCAATCAAGATCCCTGTAAACGAGGTCATGATATGGGGCTAGAGAGTTAGCATAACCCTAAGATCAAGGCGTATCACTAGTCTTACCAGCTAAAAGCAAATTGTTTCTGATGGGCCTTGTGGATAGGTATGGAGAAGTAGGCATTTGCCAAATCACTAGGTGCATACCAAGCACCAGGATATGTGTTAATATGCTCAATCAAGAATACCACATCTGGTACAGCACCTGCAATTGGAATCACCACTTGATTCAGTTTATGGCACTCTATGATCATTCTCCAAAACCCATTCATCTCCATAGCCAAATGAGAAAATTAAATGGAGACGTGGAACCACCACCCCTGTATCTTTCAAGTCATTGATAGTGGCACTAATTTCTGCAATCTCTTCAGGAATGTGATATTGGTGTTTTTAAAATTTTATTTTAAAGAGGGTAAAATTAAACAGAACAAAACATCATAAGAAAACAATGTAAGAGACACAGATTTCAAAGCAAGACAACAAGAGATCTTCACTGTCTATCATATTGTCTCTTGTTTTCTTCTAAATAGTTGTCCATATCTTCACATACAATGAATTCATACAAAACAAAATGGTATTAAACTAATCAGAACAGAGTGATGAAGGTATTTTAGGTCTTCAAAGCCAGACAATAGGGAAGTCAACAATGGCTGCCATAATGTCTCTCGTTCTCTTCAAAATAGCTGTCCATACCTTCATGTGTGTTGACATTAAACAATACAAAACAAACTAAAATCACTCTGAACAAAGAATAATAGTATTTCTAGATTTCACATCATGATGCTATGGAATCAGCATTGGGTTCCTTAGTGTCTGTTTTTCTTCAACGTAGCTATTCATTTCATGGTGCATTATATAATTGATTCTCATAAACTGTTTAGGAGAAGTTCTACACATGCCTGAGTCTCTGCATGTATACCTATCTTTTATGTATTAGAGGGAAAAACAAAACAAAAAAAGACAAACAAAACAAATTCCTAGAAAAACACAAAACAAAAAAGACAAATAAACAACAGTAGCAAAGAGCCCAGAACACTGACAATATAGGCCTTCAAAACAAGGTGGTATGAGCATAACTAGGGTTGTTATTTTACATAATGATCTTCAAGAGTTCCTCAGATCACCATACAATAATATGCACAATTGTTCTAATCCTATGAATGCTAACTATTTTGTTCCAAGAGCTTATAGAATTTGTAGCACAATCATCTTAGCTATCCTGTGTTTATATAATTTTAGATATTTTTTCTTTTCCCTTCCTTTTTCTTTTTCCTCATTTTCCCTGAGATATTATTTTTCCCCTTTAAGCAGATTCTTATCTTTTCACTGTATTTATTGAGTTTTTTTGTATCTTATGTACTCTTACCATTTCTTACGCTAGGGAGACTATACAGTATTTATACATGAGTTTGATTTATTTCACTTATAAGTATGGTCTCGAGTTGCATCCATTTACTTATAAGTATCTCAATGTGAGCATTCTTTATAGCTGAGTAGTACTTCATTGTATAAAAATACCACATCTTTTTTATCCATTCCTCAGTTGATGGACATTTAGGTTGTTTCCAAGTTCTGGCTATTACAAACTGTGCTGCTATAAACACGGGTGCACATATATCACTGTGGTATGATGTTTTCAGTTATTCTGGAAATATGTCTAGAAGTGGAATAGCTGGGTCAAATGGGACTTCCAATCCCAGCTTTTTGAGGAATCTCCAGACTAATCTCCACAGTGGTTGCACCAGTCTACCAACCACCAACAGTGCAGAAGAGTTCCTTTTTCCCGGCAGCCTCTCCAGCATTTGTTGTTGGTAGTTTTCTTTATCCTGGCCATTCTTTCTGGAGTGAGATGGAATATCAGTGCTGTTTTAATTTGCATTTCTCTAATGACCAATGACGTTGAACATATTTTCATGTATTTTTTTGCCATTTGTATTTCTTCATCTGAGAACTGTATATTCATCTCAGATGCCCATTTTTGGAATGGGTCTTTGAATTTTGGGGGTCTGATTTTTTAAACTTTTTTATATGTTCTAGACAGAAGTCCTTTTTCTGAGGGACCATTTACTAAGATTTTTTCCCAATTTGTGGGTTTTCTTTTCACTATGCTGGAGATTTCTTTTCACATGCAAAAACTCTTTAATAGAACATGATCCCAGTTATTAATTCAGTGAAGTATTTCCTGTGCAGTTTTATTCTTGTTCATGAATTCTCTACCTATCCCTATGTCTTCAAGATTTCTACCTACTTTGTCTTCCAACAGATTTAGTGTTTTGTTTTAATATTTAGATATTTGATCCATTTAGACTTTAGTTTAGTACATGGTGATAGGCATGGGTCTAGTTTTAGTCTTCTGCATATGAATAGCCAATTTTTCTAGCACCATTTATTGAAGAGACTATCTTTTGTCCAGTGGAGGGGTTTGGCCCCTTTATCAAAGATAAGGTGGCTAAGTGTGTTTGTAGTTGTAGTTGTATCTTCTAATCTATTCCATTGATCTTCAGGTCTGTTTTTATTCCAGTACCATGCTGATTTTATTACAGTAGCTTTGTAGTAGAATTTTAAGTCAGGAATTGTGATGCTTCCTGCCTTGCCTTTGTTGCTTAGAATTGCCTTTGCTATTCTAGGTCTCTTCTTGTTCTAGATGAATTGTAGGAGTGACTTCTCTAGATCTGTGAGGTATGCTAGTAGTATTTTGATTGGGATTGCATTAAATCTGTATAACGATTTTGGAAGAATGGGCATTTTCACAATGTTTGTACTTCCGATCCATGAACAATGGATGTCTTTCCATTTTCTGAGGTCCTCTTTGATTTCTTTTTCAGGGTATTATAATTTTCCCTGAATAGATCTTTTATTTCTTTTGTTAGATTAACTCCTAAGTATTTCATTTTTTTGGATGCTATTGGGAAGGGTGTACCTTCTCTTATTTCTCTCTCAGTGGTTTTGTTGTTAGTGTATAGGAATGCTATTGATTTTTGAGTGCTGACTTTATATCCAGCTACATTACTGAATTTAGTTATTATACCTAGGAGTCTTTCAATGGAGTTTTGGGGGTCTTCTATGTAGAATATCATGTCATCTTCAAATAATGATAATTTAACTTCTTGTTTTCCTATCCTCTCTCTCTTGTCTAATTGCTCTGGCTAGTATTTCCAGCACTATACTGAATAGGAGTGGTGATAATGGACATCCTTGTCTTATTCCTGATTTTAGGGTAAAAGCTTTCAGTTTTTGGCCATTTAATATAATGCTGGCTGTTGATTTGTCATAGATGGCTTTTACCATAGTCAGCTAAGGACCATCTATTCCAATTTTCTGTAAAGTTTTTATCATGAATAAGTGTTGGAGTTTATCAAAAGCTTTTTCTGCATCTATAGAAATGATCATGTGGTTCTTATTTTTGGCTCTATTGATATGGTGGATTACATTTATTGATTTTCTTATGTTGAACCATCCCTGCATTCCTGGGAAGAATCCCACTTGGTCATGGCGTATAATTTTCTTGATGATTTGCTGCATTCTGTTGTCAAAATTTTACTGAGAATTTTTGCATCTATGTTCGCTAGGGAGATTGGCCTGTAGTTCTCTTTTTTGGTTGGGTCTTTCTCAGGTTTTGGTATTAGAGTAATATTTGCTTCCAGGAATGAGGTAAGGAGAATTGCTTCCCTTTCAATTTATTGAAGAGTTTGAGGATTGTCAGCATTGTATCTTCTTTGAATTTCTTACAGAATTCCTCAGTGAATTCATCTGGACCTGGGCTTTTCTTTGTTGGTAAGGATTTAATTACATTTTCAATTTTGTTAATTGAAATTGGGTTATTCAGCAATTTTACATCTTCTTGGCCCAGCTTTGGTAATTCATATGTTTCTAGGAATCTTTCCATTTCTTCTGTGTTATCAATCCTCTGAGAGTACAGGTTTTTGAAATAGGTGTTGATGATCTTCTGTATTTCCACAGGATCTGTAATGATTTCACCCTTTTCATTCCTTATTGCATGAATTTGAGTTTTTTCTTTCCTTTTTTAAATAAGGTTGGCTAAGGGCTTATCAATTTTATTTATTCTTTCAAAGAACCAACTCTTTGATTCATTGATTCTTTGTATTGTTTTCTTAGTCTCTATTGCATTGATTTCTGCTCTGACCTTTATAATTTCCTCCCTTCCTTCGGCTTTGGGCTTGACTTGCTCTTCTTTTTCTAGTTGTTTGAGGTATAGCATCAAATTGTTTATTTGTGTTCATTCTGTTTTCCTGATGTTGTCATTCACCACAATAAATTTTCCTCTGAGGACTGCTTTCATTGCAACCCATAGGTTCTGGTAAAATGTATTTGTATTTTTGTCTGCCTATAAATATTGTTTAATTTCTTCTTTAATTTCATCTGTGACCTACTGACTGCTCAAGAGTGTATTATTGAATTTCCATGTGTTTGGGGGGGTTTTGCAGTTTCTTTTGTCATTAATTTCTAGTTTCATGGCCCTATAATCCAACATCATACATGGGATAATTTCAGTTCTTTTACATTTACTTAAGAATGTTCTGTGAGCTAGTATATAGTCTATTTTAGAGACCATTTCATGTGCTGCTGAGAAGAATGTATATTCTGATATTGTTGGGTGGAACACTGTATACGTCTACAAGTCCATTTGTTCATAGATGTGATTCAGTTCTGTTATTTCTTTGCTGATTTTCTGTCTAGTTGATCTGTCCCTTTGTGTCAATGGAGTGTTAAGGTCTCCTGTTATAATTGTGCTATTGCTCATTTGATCTTTTATTTCTGTTAATATTTATTTTGTATAGCTGGGTGCTCCCAAATTTTGTGCATACATATTTAAGATTGTTATCTATTCCTCTTTAAGTTTTCCCCTAACTAGTATGTAGTGGCCTTCTTTATCTCTTTGGATCATTCTTGGTTTGAAGTTCACATTGTCTGCAAACAGAATAGCTACCCATGTTTTTTTTTTGTTTGTTTGTTTTTGGTTTTTTTGTTTTTTTGTGATCCTGTTGCATGGAGTATTGTTTTCCATCCTTTGTCTTTCAGTCTATGAGTTTCCTTTTGGGTTAGATGAGTTTCCTTTATACCGCATATGGTTGGATGTTGTTTCTTGATCCATTCTGTCAGCCTGTTTCTTTTAATTGGTTAATTGAAGCCATTTACATTAATGGTTATAACTGATATATATTGGTTTACTTTTGACATGTTATTTTTCTGCTGTTAATGCTTTACCTTTACTTTTTGCCTTGTTTAGTGGTTTTTTTCCTATATCTAGAATGTCTTTCAGTATACTTTGCAGGGTTGGTTTGGTGGTCATGAAGTTCTTCAGCTGTTCTTTGTCATGGAAGTATCTTATTTCTCCATCCATTTTGAAGGGTACATCAGCCTGGGTTGGAAGTCATTTTCCTTTAGGATCTGAAATACTTCACTCCATGCTCTTCTTGCCTTGATTGTTTGTGTTGAGAAGTCTGCTGTGATTCTGATAGGTTTTCCTTTATAGGTGATCTGTCTCTTTTCTCTAGCAGCTTTTAATATTATGTTCTTATGTTGGATTTCTGGGATGTGAATATTATATGTCTGGGTGTAGTTTTATTTTGGTTATGCTTATTTGGAGTTCTATATGCTTCACTGATCCTTATGTCAGTTTCCATTCTCATGTTTGGGAAATTTTCAGCTATTGCTTCTGTAAATAGCCTCTTGATATTATTTGTGTTGTCACCTTCTTTTTTGTTGATACCTATCAATTTTATGTTGTTTTTCTTTGTGTCATCTTGCAGCTGTTGAATTGCTATTTCCTGATTTCTTATTGTTTTTAAAAGATCTTTCCTTTCCTGCTTACTAGGTGTAATCTTATCTTTGAGGTCTGAAATTCTATCTTCACTTTCATTGAGGCAGTTTTGGCAACTTTCAATGGAATTTTTGACTTCCTGTATATCTCTTTGAATCTGCTTCATGCATTCTGTTTGTTTCTTATATTGTTCATTCAGGGATTCCATCTATTTGCATTGTTCCTCTAATTTTTTAACTATGTCTTCTTTAGATGTGCTCAGCATTTCTTTCATTACATTTATCATTTCTTCTTTTACCTGGGAGATTATTTCTGATCTGAGTTCTTTTATAACTTCCTAGAGTTGTTTCTTTACTTCAGTTGTTATCATTTCAGGAATTTCAGGTGTATGGCTTACATTTTCTTCTGTGTCCATGTCTCCTAGGCTTGCTTGGGTTGGGCTGGAAGTTTGAGATTGCATTTTTGCTCCTTTGTTTTGTCATTTTCCTATATTTCCAGGTTTCCAGTGATGTTTCAAAGCTTCCCCCATGTGCTGGGGATTATCTGGCCCACTTTTGGCTCACGGGGAAGACCACAGGCAACTGCTAGTTGCTTGGAGGTCACTGGGCATGGCCCAGTTAGGCCCATGGGGACCTCCTGTGTGTCCTCTGTTGATTTGCGACACAGGGCAAGGTCTTACTGCCTGTGGGTGATGTTCCAAGTCTTCCCTGTGTGCTGTGATTCAACTCTTGCATGTGCAGCTCTGGGGACTGAATTCAGGCCCCTTATAGCAGCTTGGAGTTCACTGGGCATGGCTGTGATATTATTTTTAATTTACTATTTACAAGGCAAAGGCAACTCATTTGGCTTTTCCAACCATAATAATCTTCACACTATAGGTTAAGGAACCAGTGTGAGGATTCTGCCAAGTACTAAGTATATCTATCCCAATTATGCATTCTGAAACAGGGAAAATGACTACAGGATGAATTTGAGGACCTACTCAATCCTTTGTGAATCACACCTTTGCTAAAACACTGTTGAACACCTGACCTTCATAAACTGCCACTTTTATTGGAGAGTCACAGAACACTTTGGATCCCGTGAAGTCAGTGCTAGTTCAGAACCAGCTTCCAGTAGTTGCCGAAAAATTTTATCATTTACCTTCCCTCAGTGTACAGCTACTCTGTCAAAAGGCCTTTGATCCTTTAGGGGAGGGCTAAGAAAACAAAATGGACAGCATAATTTTTTGGTGGTAGGCTAGGGTCCTTCTTCAAGAGGACCCAGCCTCCACTTCTTTCAAGGGGTTCTGGGATCCTATAAACCGGGAGGGCGATGTTTGGGAGGATCCTGAGGAGGTTAAAGATGTTAGGCTCCATTCTAATGAGATTATTTTGCCAGAGGAAGAGATTTCCCCACCCACTGTGGTGCAGGCACACTCCTTGTCACTCCCGTGGTGTTGGCTTCTCCCATTGTACACCTGAGGAAATCCTGTGTTGGCCAAGTGTGTTGATGCTGACACTTCTCAGGCCCCACCCTCACCACACATTTTTGCCTCTAAGCCTAGAACCAAGCTGAAATCACAGAAGGCTCCTAATGATGAGGTACATAGTGTGACCCATGAGGTGGTCCAGTATTCTCCAACTAGCATTCTCTTAATTTTCTAACTCTTAAAAGCAGAGGCCTGAAGACCAAGTGTGAGAATGGATTTTATGGGTGTGAGGTAATGGTGGCAAAAACACATACATGGAACAGGCTAAGTTTGTCAATATGGGTCTGTTAGGCAGAGATTCTAAATTTAACAGCAGCTTGTGGAGTAAAGAAAGAGCTTAATAGTTTGTTTTGGTTGGTTGGCAGAAGTATGGATGAAAAGATGGATCACTGTGAATAAGTTAGAGAATCCAGAAATTCCATGGTGTAGCATTGATGAGGGGATTCAGGGACTTAGGGAAACTGGAGCGGATGTATCATGTCAAATCTAATGTGCCACACCAGTGTGATCCAGAAAACATACTCTTCACTGACACCTCATGAAACAGGTTTAAATATTTGAATCAAAATTAACTTTCAAAGAAAAAGCTGCCTTTTGTTTCTAAACTAGCAAGCTAAAATGCCAACAGTCCTCAAACACTCAGCCATGTAGCACAGCCTTTTACTAACAGTAGCTAGGGCCCTAGGCTTATAAATCTAGAGGAAGAAACATCAGAGATTTAGCCTCTTTCCTAAGGAAACAGACACATCCTGAAAGCGTTCCCTGTGACATTCCTTAAAGTCATTTCCTTGGAATTCCTTGAAATCCACTAGTATATTGGTTTCCACTTACCTGTTGCCTATAAACATGACCAAAACAGATTTCTAGCTCATACTGGATACTAAGTAGATCTATTCCCAATCATTTTATATGTGTTTAGTAGCTAGAACGGGGAAGGCTGTAACAGTCCCATTGCTTTTCCTCACTAGTCTTTTCCAACAACTGCAAACTCTTCCTCCCACATCCCTTGGTCTGGCCTAGCACTTGGGCTGCAGATGCCCAGCCCTTTGCCCTTCCTTCCCCTGCTTCATGCAGACCCAGAGTCCTGTCTACACTACAGAGTTGGTCCCCCTGGGAACAGTACACTGGTGTCAATCAGAAGAGGTAGAGGACCCAGGCTGGCCGCCTGTACTGCAGGCTCTGGATGCTGAAAGAAGAAGAGGTTCCTAGGGCATTAAAAGCAGGTACCTTAGACCTAGCAGTACAAGCTCAAGAGCCTTTAACTTGCTTGACCAGTGTTTTGCCTTTTTGTTTGTTTGTGTGTTTTTCCTCTCATGCTTAGTTTGAAGTCCTCAGGCCGTCTCTAAACTGAAATGTTCAGAAGATGAACATTATGGTAATTGGTAATTGTACAAGCACTTTGCAAACATCAAGTGCTTGGTAAAGCTGAAATGATACTAAATTCAGTGACAGGTTTACAGGCCTGAAGACCCTCAGATTCACTACACAGATATAAACAAAGAATTTTATTACATTTTATTATTTTTAAATTCTAGCTGATTTTATGCTATATTCAAAATTATGATGAGCACAAAATTCTTTCTCATTCCACAGACATGGTTTATTCAGAAATCTTCCTCCCTTCATCTTCAGCTATCACAAATCTCATTCTTTTGAAGATGTCCCGTTGTAAAATGGATACCTCCCTCCCATGGGTTAGCTCACTAACAAACCCTCACTCTTGGCCTTCTCCCAAGTAGAAGCTGATGCTCTCCGGCTGTGGCCCTCCCTTCCTGGTCCAGCCTTTTACGAACTCTGGGTGTTCCTGTTTGGAACTACAGATTAACCTCTGGTGAACAAATCTCTCTCACTAACTCAATCTTTTGCAAACCTTGAAAATGTTTTCAGGCAATTTATAAGAGACAAAAAATATTTTAATCATAGTTTTTAACATTGATATTCAGATTAGTAGTTCTCAAAATCAGCTCACTGGGTTCCTAACCACAACTTTTTTTAATAAATGAAAGTAAATTGCAGAATTAGAAGTAAATGTTATTTTATAACTCTTGTTTGGGGGTGTTTGAACATTTATACTCTCAGTTGTAACATAAAATGAGTTTCTTCAGAGGGTCATGATCAAAAAGGCTTAGAAACCTTGACTGATGCTGACATCAAGTCTATGCAGTAACTCTCAAACCTTTTCATCCACTCACTTTTAAGTGCTCAGTAATTTGGGCAAGGAACTGTTAGAGCTCAAAGTGGAAAAAGTTGTAACTTATTCAGGGTCTATTTTGGAAAAGTTCAGAAATGTTGAATTTGTGATGGACTTTAAGATAAAGGTAGAATCTGACAAGTACAGCCTGGAGGGAGCCAGAGGAAAGGCCCAATGAAGGAAAGAGAAGACAACATGGATTTATGAGCAAAGCAGATCTGTTTTCAGACCTGATTGCTTGCCCTGCCTCAGCTTCTCCACTATGGAACTCAGGTTCCAGACCCTTCCTGAGCCACAGTTTCCTAATCTGTAAAATGAATCAATTACACCTGTCCCACCGAGAATCTATAGTGTCCTAATGGAACAAGATAAATGAAAACACTTTGAAAACTAGGAAGTACCAAACAAATACCATATGCTTATTAGGTTACCAGTAAAGGTGAGAAGTTGGGAAATATTGTATGTCCTGGGGATAAAGTAAGGATTGCAGCTCAGCACTTTTAGGGTTGATTGTAAACAAGAGACTAAAAGGGTGAGTTTAGGGAAATTGGTAAGGATTTTGAATATCCGGTGAGAGTGTCTGGATTTGATTCAGTAGATAATGAAGAATCATATGATTTCTAGACATAGGAGTGACCAAAGTCTCATTTTAGAAAGATTGATCTAACAGCATTTATTAGGGAGAAGTCATGGAGCTCTGAATTACAGTAGTCGCAAGGGAAACAGAAAGAAATGGGATAAATGTCAGAAAACCTTGCACCCCTCATCTGTAGAATTAGATACAGTGTTACTGCGGGCATCAGAGCGACATAGAAAGGGTGAGGTAGGTGCCACTTGCAAGAATGTGAGGCCAGGTAGCTCCAGCCCTACTGACTATAGTCTGCTTCTAGCAGCACAGAGATAGAGAAGACAGGAAGACTTCTCCTGGGGAGAAGATGAGGTGCTTGCCTTACCCACAGGTAGAATCCTGTTTATATAAGTCTATTCTATTTTCTTGTTGCTCCTGTTCTTTGAGATACGCAGGCCACTTGCTCAGTCTTGCCTCCCAGATGAAGTTCTCCAGACCTCTGAGTGAACTTGGCTTTTCTCTTTGAGCCTCTCTTTCACAGAGGAATGCTCCATCATTAATATTCCACTGAAAAAGCCCCAGAACGTTTATTTTAGTATTTTGTGCTAATTCAGTCTCATCAACTTGTCTTCTGCCTGCAGACTTCACTTAAATTAACCCCCAAGCTAACTGGTATTATGAACACAGGACTGCTATGCTATATCCCACCAAGTTAAATTCAGACACATCAGCTCAGAGCAGCACAGAGAATGAGTCAAATACCTTGGTTTAGATCTTTGTCACCTAAAAACTGTGTGATGTGGGGAAAATTAAGCTCCTGAACTTTGGTCTCCTAATCTGTAAAATGGAGACAATGAGACTGATGATAATAACAACTATTTACAGGATGTGTAAGATTGCCACTATAATATTCAGCATACTTAGCATAGGGTATACTCAACAAGGGTGCTTTTGTTACTATTACTCAAGGGCATGAGTCAGTGTGCACCCCCTCATCCATAAGTAGACTGCAGCCTTTTCCTAACTCCAAGGAAAGAGGCTTAGTCAGGTTCTGCCCCAAAAGAGACGCTTCCCGGGCTGGGCTGGCAGGACCTGTCCTTGCAGAAGCAGAAAGCTTATCACTGCCCTGTTCCTCAGGAGTACACCTTTGAGCCAGCTACAGACACTTCAGGAAAAATAACTGTTCCAGTTCACTGTGGTTGGAAAATGCTGAGTTCCTCACTGCGAATAAACAGAGGTGAGATTACTATATACACATTACTTTGGCCTCCCAGTAGCTGCAGTCAAAGTATTAGTAATGAGGAAATTGGTCCCCTTGACCACAATCACCGCAGGCCTGGAGTAGCTGGCTTCCTCCTAACTCATGATCGGGAGAATTCTTGGGGAGTCCAGTCAGTTATAAAAATAAACTGCCCATTTTTACATCATAAAACATGACTATAAGCATTACAGACATCTGTTATTTAAGTGAAAAGAGTGTTCAGTGTGAGAAAAGGTAGGCATTTTCCAGACAAATCAAAATTCATATCCAAAGAAAGTATAGTGCTCACATGTAGAAATATAGAATCAAAAGTCCTGATTCCAAGCCAGACTGGGCTGGCCCTGGGAACTTGAGCTAGTCCCTCCAAGGACTAGTTTCTCAAGTGTAAAGTAAAAGCAATGTCCTTCCCTACTTTCTAGGCACAAAAGCAGCACCCTAACCCAAAGCATTCTATACTCGGTTCAACGACCTCTGAGGTCTTGAGAATCTGTGATTTTCATATGGTCTTCTCTATGTTTTTTAATAGGTTTGTAAATCAGAGTTCATGTTTCTGTCTTTTCACAATGAGAGTACTTAGAACAAAGTATTTTGTAAGAACTTGGCCTCTTATTACCCAAACAAAAGGTACTTTCATTAAAAAGAATACATGTTCTTTCTTGATTTATGTAAAGGAAATATTTCTGTACAAAGATTCCTGTTTTGCTCTTGGCATCTATTTTCCAGAAATACAGTGTTTTGTCATTTTTTATCCTTATACATTCAACAATGTTTGATGACATAGTAAACAACGGTGCTTTCTTAGGCTCCCAGGAAGTAAATAATTGACATATAAACTTCCTGCAATTCAATGACAGAAAGCATGCACAAAAAGGAAAGAAATAAATGGGATATTGTCAAACCTGCTGCTATCAATAGCTGTTTAACTTCTTAACTCCCAACATAACCTACTTTTACCTTCTTTCTGATAGAAACAAAGAAGCAATCTCATCTCACTCCTGACAAGCCGTGAACTCTTATTTTTTATGAGACTCCTTAAATTGTTACCTTACAAATAATTTTTCCTAACTGCACCTCATTCATCATCTTGGTTTTGAAATAATCCTTTCAAGACAGAGTTGGAAATAGCTGCTCACTCATAGGTTATCTGTACAATATATCTCAAGTGTTTGGAAGAAATGGCTGAAAGGTTTTCCGAAAGAGATAAAATGGCTGAGGGTGCGGGGATGGGTGACAATGCTGGTGGAATTTCTATCACAGCACAGAGCCAGAGCATTGCTCTCTATCTCCAGGTGAGGAAACAGAGACTTAGCAAAGCTCGGACTGAATCCCAGGGCATAGGATTTCCCTATGCTGTTTTCTATAACTCTGAACCTCAAATGGATATAATTTCAAAATAATTTCTGTCTTGGCTGAAAATGAATGCATTTTTCTTATGACACATTCTTCCAAGAAGTTTGAATTTCATTTTTATTTCTCTATTCATTTCCTTCATGTAATCTCCTGACTTTCCCTTTTTTATCTTTCTCACCGGTCCATTTGTTAATACAAACAAACAAAACTATTCTTGCTCCTTTCACACAATCACCACCCCATTCAGCTGTACATAAAGCCCCTCCAACATTAAAGCCCAAAGTGCTTAGTTATCATGCTTATGAAAACCACTGAGCCAGGGCATGACCAAATTCGATAATGAAATACAGCTCAGTACTCCTCGCTGAGAAAAATTTGATCCATCATCTCATGGCTCACAGATTGGTACATTCCAGGGCTTTACTTACTGATTTGACATATGTCTCTGTGACAGGTTGAAGGGTTAATTTGATTGGCTTTGGGATCTTCCTGGAGACTGGAAAAGTGAACTTCTAAGTAGCTGTCTGTGTAGGTCATGGAAACATAGCACTGAGGTCTATGTCTGGTCCTTTGTCCCACCCTCTTTGGTTCTATTCCCCTGCTCTGCTCCCCTGGTTTCCATGGACTGGGCACCTTTGCCCTACTATATCCTTCTGCCACAATGGTCCTTCCTTGGACTTCGCTGACCATGGACTAAAGCCTTATGAGCCAAATTAAATCTCTGTTCCTTTAAGTGGTAAGTGTTGGGTATTGTGGCCAAGAACAGGAAAGCTGACTAATAAAGTCTCCTCCCAGGTCCAAGTTCAGGTACTTGAATTGTTAGATGTGTTTTGTTTATTTGAAGTTTAGTTAGTGAAGAGAATATTCTATTTCCTTTCCTTTGCTTCTCTGGCATATCTAGATATTTTTATTTCTGGAAATTAACAAAAGTTAGATTTGCCCTTAGCCATGAGATTGCTTATTAATTTGTGAGGGAA
Organism: Dolichotis patagonum; assembly: GCA_004027295.1. Taxonomy (NCBI): domain Eukaryota; kingdom Metazoa; phylum Chordata; class Mammalia; order Rodentia; family Caviidae; genus Dolichotis; species Dolichotis patagonum. Next base: position 102,451 of record PVJX010002020.1, read on the forward strand.
ATTAACAAATTATCTGAACATTTTGTAAAGTTTGACTCTCAGTTATTTTTCACTATTTTTCTCCTGTTGTCTACACAGAACATTTTTTTTTCATTTTATCCAAAGATTTTAATAGAATAACATGGAAATGTAACTTAGTACAGAAACGGAAATGACACTTTAGAGTAAGTAAAGTTGATATTTGCAACACTGAAAATCAATTTTCTTTAGCAGTTAGCTCTGCTTTCATTTCACTGAGAATAATGGAAAAATTAAATGGAATTCCTATTTAAGTAAAATTATGATTTCATCCTCTCCCTCCAATTTTTCCTCATTTAAGCTATAGTTCTTCATATACAATGATCTTCACTTACCTTAAATCAAATGAAGCAATGAGGGTGTTCTTTCTACAAAGTTATCATGCTGAGTTCCAACAGAAACATAGGAAGAAATCTAGAATACATATATACATTTATGTATTTGTATGTGTATGTGTACATATTCTTGTGAAATTTATTGTCTGTGATTGTGCTCTCCTGAAAATTTGAGGGAAGTTGTTAAAGTTGGACTTAGTTCTCTTTTACCTTTTAGCTTAATCAAAAAGGAGTTCTTTATATTCAGTGACTTTAAAGATTTATAAATTTAATCTCTTTTTAATCACATTTTTTCTTTGTAAAGATAAGCTATATTAAGGATAGCAGATGAATAAATGAGGCCCTTCTTTAACTGCTAGGGACCCCAGTTATGCTACCCCCTACTTTTCTCTTTATCCAGGTGTGAATCCATGCAACATCACTTCAGAAACGCCCTTGCAAACACTCCAGGTTCCACTGTCTTACAGTTACACTCATTTGGTAAAACCCCAATGAATCCAACACTGTTTGGGAGAACCAAGTCTGAGTAGATGAGCCCTCTTGAAGAAATGTATACACATATGAAGACTGGTTCCCTTATAAATTTTTTATCACCAATTTTAACTAGACCCATGCTCCCCAGTTTTCCTATCTCATCATTTAGATCTCTAATTACTTTTCAAACTCTCTTCATTGTTTTTCTCTCATTGCTGAGACAAAAATACCCAACACCCAAAGTTAAATGGGGAAAGGTTTATTTAGCTCACAGTCTGTAAAGATTTCAACCCATAATTAGCTGGGTCCAAAGCAGGGTAGCTTGGCAAAGGGGCATTTCAGAGGAGAAACAGTTCATGGCAGCAGAAGACAGCAAAAGCAACAATGGAAGACACATAAGACTGTCCCTTATATTACAGGCTGTCTAGTCATGCTAGGGCAAGTATAGCATTCACAGCCTTAATCCTAGCCAAAACTTTGCCAGTCCAATCAGTGGACTGACTTACTAATCACACACCCTTAATCTGATTATCACATACTCTAGATTCAGCCACCTCAGAAAAGCTTGCCCTATCTAAGATTGCATGAGCCTTTAGGGGGACAGCTAGACATAAACCGTAACAAAATTCACCTCTGCTTTCCTAAAATCCACAACTTTCAACTTCCCTTCTCATTCCCACCATTGATATTACTTCCTACTTCATGGAGAAAAGAGAAGGCATTGCCTGAGAACGTGTTCCTTCCATTGGCCACCTGAAACCTATTTTGCATTTTCTTTCTCTTTTCATACATAGTCAACTGTTTCTTCTTAACTAACTCCTTTGAAATGACATTCAGATGTGTGTATCTTAACTATTTAGCAACAACCACATAAATACAAGCCTCCAATAGCTTCACAGCTCCTCATATATCTTCTGTCACCTTCTTTTCATAGTCAATTGTCTCAGAAAGATGGATCGTCCTGACCATCGCCATTTGCTTTCTTGTCTGCTCACTCCTCTACTCACTCGTTTCTGGCTGCCCCCTCAACCACTGTACTAAAGCAGCTGATGGGATCAAAAGTGGCCACCATGGTTTATAGTTCTCTTTTCATATCCCTTTTAGTATCTCTATGGTATTGTTGATTGTTCCCTCAGTCATATCAAAAACCATACTCCAAAATCCTCCTCTAAATGTAACCCATGTCCAGTACTGCCTCTATTCTATTATTCAAACCAAAAGCTCGAGAGCTATCTGGGTACTTTTAGCATCATCCATTTGTTATGTAAAGCTTCTTTTACCAGTATTACTGTCTTTAGAATTTACTTTCAAGATAAACACTTCAAAACGTTATGATTGTTATTGTTTGGTAGAATGTTTTTAAAGAGATACTTTTTCTTTCAACACACTAAAACAAGAATTATAAAGAGGGAAATAATGCAAGGGTAAAGTACTACACAGAGTCAACTGTTTGAAAAGAAAATGCCAGGAAATATTTTGGTTTTTTAGAAAAAAAACCAATAACAGTAGGCACTATTCTTGTTAGCTTCTTATGGTCAGAGCCACAAAATTACACAGAACTGAGAAACATACAGATTACAAACAGTTTTAGGATTTTCAAAAAGTCTTAATGAGTTAATATCTTACTTTCTTAGTTTTGAGGTTTTTTCATTTTTTGTGTGCTATTTTATTTTATTTTATACTGAGGAATAAACCCAGCACTGAACTTTTTTTTAATAGCCCTTTCTTTATTTTTATTGTGTTCATTTTGTGACAGGGTCTTGCTAATTTGCTCAAATTGCACTCAATCTTATGATTCTCTTGTCAGTTTCCCAAAGTACTGTGATGAAAGGGATGCACCATCATGCTTGCTATGTATATTTATATTTAGTGGCATTGTAAACGAATTTTTAAAATTCACATCCTTGTCATCCAATCTTTTTTTTCTTTTTTTTTTTTTCTCTCTCTTTTTGTTCTTTGTTACTGGGAATTACTTAGGACCTTGTACTTGCCAGCCAGGTGCTTGTGCCACTGAGCTGTATCCCTAGTCCCATTCAGTCTTATAAATGAGCATCTTTATGCTGTATTTCTCAAAAGATCCATAACTTGGGCTATAAAAGAAACATCTCTTACACATTCGAAAATATTGTAACAATTTTAATTTTAAGTAGAGAGTACTACAGAATTAGAATATTTTTGTCTTATTCTTTTTTAATCTTAACTGTTTGCTTACTAGTAAAGAAAAATATATTCCTCTGCAAAGTTTTCTGATAATCAGAGGTATATGCATCAGGATATTTAATTGTTTGGGAAAATAAAAATTGTATTTTTGCCAATAAATTCTTGCACTCATATTGAAAACTCCATATTCATAGTCACTTTCCTAAATAATATGCCTTTCTCTGCCAATATGCAAAACAATCTCTGTTGATTAATAATGGTCACAGCTAATTATTAACCTGAACAACAGATGACATCAGAGAAAATTGACATGAATTACCCCAAAATGAACTATGAGTGAATGTGTCCATTTAATGAATCTAATTTACATGATTCTTTTCCTTTCTGTTCCCTTTGTAAATAATCTTTCATTTAAATAATTTCAAGCTAGAATCATAATTATTCTTGTAGTTATGTGGTTTTGATGGGGAAACCATTCTTTCAGCCATAATTTTCAAGCTGTTCAAACCACTGATCACTGTACCTTGCTGTTAGTTTAGGCAGAATATTGCTCAGGTAGTCAGCTCAGTTACTGGTACAAGTCTCAGATCACAGAAGGAGGATCCTTACGTGGGAACACATGGGACCTACATCGTGTTTCTAGAGTGGAGAAATATCCTGGGTAAAAATGTATATTCTCTATCTCTTTAAATGTGTGAGGAACAGACAAAAATATTTCCTTTTACACATAATCACAAGTCATCTTTGATAGCATCCAAGAATCAGTGGCAGACACACCACCTTCAGAAGCTTCCAAGTTCCAGCAGCTGATTTATTTTTGGGGGTGGGGGCAAATAGGGACTCCTGCAGTTTTCTTTCTGTAGTATTTTCTTGCTGAATATGAGACCGATTATGAAGCTGTGTCATTGATTTGATCGACTACCACTTGTGGCAGTTCTCTCCTAGCTGTTGAAAATTACTCCCCACCCTCAACCCTTTACATTTTGGTAGAACATTTTATTCTGAGAATCGACTTATTCTTACCCTCCATTCTCATACTTTGCTTAGAAAAAGAAAAGATTTTTAAAGAATGCCATCCTGCTCTTGCCACCACAAAAAGAAAAATCAAAATAAATTTAACCTTTCTTGTCACCTGCATAGTTATGAGCACATGATCATACACAATTAATCTCCTTAACAATGAAGAGGAAAAGAAACAGGAGGAAAGACATCGGCCGCCTCTTTCAGCATTAAGTGTGCGGGATGCACTGCACAGTCAAACCATCTATTAAGGTCAAAACCATTATCTCCTCCTCTGATGTATAAATTGCCCATATCAGTCATTTTGGTGAATAAAGGACTAAAGACTAGAAAATAAGACAGGAGCAGATTTAAAAAATAGTAAAAGTGCTGGTGCCATGGATTGCAATGATAATGCTGTATTATTGCAGTCATTTTTATATTAATAGAATTGGAGGACTCTTACCTAGCATTTGAGGTTTGCTTTGACAATTTTTTCACAGGCAGATAGACAGAAAGAAGGAATAATCTTTTGAGACTCGTGTTTATGTGTCTCACCTGCACATGTGCCCAGAACATGCGTATTTCTGATCTTGACCAGACACACCATATCCAACATGAATAATTACACAGATCACTCAGTGGGAATTTTTGTGGCTTATTTTCAGTTTTCTGCCTTTTGAAATAAGGTGATATGTTATGGTATCCACGTGGCTATGTGCCTAGAAGCATTGCCTGATTTTAACAACTTGCTCAAGTTAATCTTGAAAAATCTGGCTCTTGGTAGCTTTTTGGCCTTGACTATATTTTTATTTGTGGATGTTGCTTTAATTACTACATAGATGGTGGCATTGAATGGGGCACTTTAAAGTAGTTCAGTAAAAAAAAATAGAATACATCAGCAGTGAGCTTTACAAGTCACCTCATGAGAAGTCACCTTGCTCAGTAAATACTGAGCCAGGATCTTTTCTGATCATAAGGAAACAAGTTCTGGTGTTTATTCCATTGAGAATTTGCTTCCTAAAAGATGCAACAAGGAGCTTCTAAAATGGTCAACAAAGTACTCAGGTGTGTTAATTATGAACTTTAGAACTGTAGCTTTGTTTAACTTTCCCTGTTTCTTGCTAGGTGATAGGAGAGCTGAGATCTGCCCACATGGTGCTCACATTAATATACCACTATATCCAGAGGTGAATCCCCTGAAACTAGTGAAAGTCAGTTTTCAGGACCCTTCACTTGCATGGGCCTCTTTTAAGTGGCCTTTGCTTATTTTATAATCAAAAGTTTGTATTATCTTTAAGAAGAGTCCCTGCATGGGTAATCTTCAGACTCCACAATATCTAGATCCATTCCTGTCCACATGAATAAACATTACAAGAAAAATATGATAAACATAATCGTATAAAATTAAGTATTATAATATATGACATGATTATGAAAGATATCAATACCTAGCACTCACATAGCATGATTTTCGGCATTTGCTTATTGCTAAGTAAATAAAGATTCAAAATTTCCTCAGGAAGTTTAATTCTCAATTTGGTGTCTGAAGCTAATGTTGTTCCTCTCCACATCTCTCCCCAACCACGTTGCACAGTATCCACTATTCCTAACATCATGGCAAGCAACTTACTGCCTTCTGAAGGGTGTATTTTAATGCATAGGTGGGCAATAATGATTATTGCACGTAATAATACCTTCAATACCTTTCATTCTTCAATTTAAACATGCATTATACAACCATGACCTGAAATGAATACTCTGCCCTCCTTTGTAACTCAATCCAGTTATGATCTGATCATTATTTTTAAAATCCTACTCTGGGTTCCCCTAGGTTACAGTCATTGGAAGCTCTCAGACTAATCCCACCTCAAGTGCACATTTGCAAGACCTAAAGTTCATGGGAGCTAAGCACCCTTAAGCCCATGGCTCCAGAAAGCCAGCACAACAGAAGTGCTAAAGAACAGTGAGAAAGATCCTAATTAAAGAAAATCGTCTCCTAATCATACCAAATTAATGCTGCCCTGAGATACACTCAGAGAAAGGATTGAAAAATTATATTATATTCAATGTAAGTGCCAAAAGGCATTTGGTCAGACTTCTCAGCCTAAAGGATAATGGGAGAGATAGTCAGAAGAATTTTGTTAAGGATTTCTTAAAGAATTTTCTTAGAATTAAATGCCCTTTTCAGCTTTAATTATGATTTTGCTACCAGCAAAAGTGCTTAAATTCAGATGATCCTAACTGCACAAAATACATGGAAATGAATAAAGCCATTTGTGCTGATGACTAACAAACTTCAACAAATTCCCAATTTCTCTTCTTCACCTTCCTCATAGTAACCCATTCACACTGATACCTTAGACAAAACAAATGAAGGGAGCCTGACCATGGGTTTCTGGGCCTTCAAATAATCTTGGCTGAGAGCCAACAAGCCCAAGCAAAGGACCTTGTCTGAGCCTATTCTGAAATGGAGACTGATGAGTATGATAAAACAAATAATGAGGGTGGATTGCATCTGAGAAAAGGAAAGGAGTTAGTGTCCTCTCCAGCAGAAATCTTGAAGAACGTGCTGAGAGCCATGGAAAGATGCCAAAGACCTGACATGAAACATCTCTAGGAAAGTCTCCTCAAAGCTTCCAACAGCTATAGAGAGGTCGAAATGCAGAACCATCTGGTTTTCCATTGAGAAATTCCAATCACTCGTTAGTACCTGTTTCCTCCCCATTATAGCCTCCAGGCCTACCACTGCACCTAGCATGTAAAAGGTGCTCTAGTAAATGTCTAGTTAATGTTCAGTCAGCAGGGAGTCAAAAGAGTCCTTAGTTAAATGGTAGTAAAAACATAATATATTCAAATGAAAGACTCGCTGTTTTTCAGGCTGGTGATGGACATTATCTTTGACCTCTATCCATTGTTTTATTTATTCATTCATTCATTCATCCATTTATTGGCCTTTCACTTAATTTCTGTGACCTGGCATGATTGTGCATAGAATCTGGAACCTAAGACTGTATTAGGCCAGTCAAGCATGAAATTATAGTTTGTTGGCTGACAGCAATGCAAAAGAGTGTCCAGGAGACTAGGCATGATATAACAGTACTGTGGGCTTCTAACATGAATTTAATCAACCATAATTCCAAGTCACTTATTTTGTTTACAGCGTCACAACGTGAAAAGTTTGCACACTGTATCCTCAGCATCTTTGAGATTTCTACCACGCATTAGTCTTTAATTCAGTTGCTTTATTTCCATGTCAGCTAATATCTTTAAGCTAAATTGTACGCAGCACATACCGTAATTCAGGCACCTCTATCATCCTTTTACAAAAACCATTGGCATTCCTAGAAAACAGTAAACTGATCAATAATTGTTACATGAACTTAATGATGAGGGCTAAATATAGCCAAGTTCAGCTTTGGAACAGGAAAGGAAGTCGTCAGTGTATTGCTGATTATTGAGAATTCCAGAGTACACCTCAGCAATCTGTGTTTTTCGTAACAACTGTTGTTCACGAGGCACTACAATGGTTTTAAATGATGGGGCAACATAATGTGATGGACCGCCTTAAGAACATCTGAGGAAAAGATCTGGAGAGTAATGTATTCATGTTAAAAAACAAAGCGGAATGTCAGTGTGCGAGGGGAGATACAACATAAAGAGAGGTGGAAGGGGAAATGGCTGCCATCCACTAAATGAGAAATAAGCAGCCTATGACTCAAGCAGAGAAAATCTTTAGTCAAGCCCTGAGCTGTGTCGGTGAGCAAGACAGCTGGAAGCTGCATTTCTTCCCTGCAATCACTCATCTCAGATGAAGCTGTGCAAATTGCTATTAATTACAAAATGGAAAGATGACAGACAATACGTACTAGCAGGGAAGGAGGCATGGGGGCCCCTGCCCAAGGAGCCACATGATGAACCACCACACCAGGAGGGCCCTCTAATGAGGAGGCTGTGAGGTAGGGCAGGGCAGAATTCCAGGAAAGTCACAAATAATTACTGATGATGATGGGGAGTGAAACCCCTGGTAGCGGTTAGTGGCAAAGGGACACCAAGATTCCCGCCCTCTGGCTGTCAGTTGACACAGTGCCTGATGTAGGAGGCATCCATAAGATTTAAATTACAGGTTCTCAGGGTCCCCAGCTTTCTCAACTATTCCTTAGTTATAATTCACTAATAAACCAGCAAATGTTAACAGAGAACAGAACTGCAGAAATTCTCAGTTCACATAATATTCTTTTGGTTTAAGGTTGTGTGGTGTCGTGGAACACAGATTCAATATGCATGGGCTGAGACGCTGGGTCTTTCACTTAATGACTGAGTGACAGGCAAATCACATTTTCAAATCTCTGTTTGCTAATATTTAAAATAGGAGAGAGCCATTGTCATAACGGTAAAGTACCAAGCACCGCAGCCACACTCATACGTCTTTTAATAACTTGGAAATCTAGATATACAATACTCAGGCTGCTTTGTTTTTAACGTAAAGACAACTGGTTTGCCTGGGCCCATTCTGATTCTTTTCCTGTGGCTGCTGTGAGTGAAAAAAGCATAAAAGGTTACTAGGGTGCAATAAGGTACATCATTACTTTGAAAGAATTATGCTTATGTATGTCCCAAGGTATATCCCTTGGTTTTGGTTGGAAAGGAATTCATCAGAAAGAAACAGTTAAAATGAGCTTACTAGCAGTCTACCTCTCTCTCTGTCTCTCTGAATTTCACAAAGGTGTTTGTTAAATATAACACTGCCCTGTCAGGATTCTCAGTCTAACAGAAAAACATAAAGACCAAATCAGACCAAAAAATGTTTACAATGCCCTCTCTCTTTTCTATGTTCTCTGGAAACTAAAATATTACAGGAAGAATTCAGTTTTGCTTACAGTGAATCTGTAACATATTTAGGCACAACTGGGCTGAAAACCATAATATTTTGATATTGTAATCAAAATGAGAGTGCTTTTCTTTCTTAAAACTCTCCAAGACCACTGTGATAATGGAGCCTGCTTTTCAGCCTGGATACAACAAGGACACATTCTATACTTCTCCAAATGAACATGAGCTAGTGTTTCAACAGGACTTCTTATTCAAAGGAACATCCATATTAATCTCATTTACAACTACCACTTAATTGGTATATAGGGATCCTTCCTTTCTTCTCTTACTGTTTTCCTCAAGGACAGACTAACTAAAGGTATGCAGCGGGCCATCAGGGGGCCACAGGTGGTTCCATTCTGACCCGAACAAGGAGCAGTCATCAGTTACAACTTTCAAGAACCCAGGGAGATGCACCTGTACCTACAGAGAGAATGCAGGTCTAGAAAGAAGAGTTTGTAGGCACAAGGTCAAGGTCACCATAGGCTGGAGATTCCCCTTCCTATTTTTAGTTCCCAAAAGAGCTTCATTACATTGGCCAAGATGGTTCTAAAGATTTCCAAACATGAAGGAAATTCAGAACCCCCGGTGTTCTTGTATAGAGTTCAATTTACAGGTCCTACCTATCATTAAAGATTGAGATTCAGGGGCTGGATTATAGCTCAGTGGCACAATGCCTGCCTGGCAAATGTGAGGTCTTGGATTCAATTCCTAGCGCAAAAAAATAAAGATTGAGATTCAGATAGTCTGGCAGTAAGACTAGGACTGCATGTTTGAACAATGTCCCAGAAAATTCCAGTGTAGCAAGTGGACAGGAAAAGTCTGGAAAAGTCCAAAGCCCCATAAAAAAGCTGCCCTGCCACATTCATCATGTGGAGCCTCACTGATTTAGGACACTTGTGAATGATCTGATTCCAAACATGAACAGGCAAGAGGAGTACTTTTTGTAGCAGTCATTTCAGTAGGTGTGAGATGGTATCTCATTGTAATTAAACTTGCTTTTCTCCAAGTATTAGTGATGTTTGTATTTTCCACATGCTTTTTAGATATCTGTACATCTTTGAATAAATGCTTAGTCAAGTCTTTTGCCCATTTTTAATCTGGTTATTTTTTATTGTCAAAGAGTTCTTCATATATTCTAAATATTAGTCCCTTATCAATAACTTGTAAATTTTTCTCATTCCAGAGGTTGCCTTTTCACTCTTGATTATTTCCTTAGATAAGAAAAAAACTTTTAAGTTTAATATAGTATAATTTTTCAATTTTATTTTATTACTTTTCATGTCATATTCAAGAACTAATTTCCAAGTCTAATGTTATAAATATTTCCCCCTTGGTTTTTTCTAGATGTCTTATAGTTGTTGGACTTTGATCCTTTTTGAGAATTTAATTTGATGTAAGATAAGGGTTTGACTTCATTCCTTCAAATGTGGAGATTCAATTTTTCCAACACCATTTGTTGAAGAGACTATCCTTTCCCCATTATGTGGCCCCAGAACCCATGTGGAATATCACCTGACTATTTGTACAAAACTGTATTTCCAGGCTCCTTAGTGTATTCCATTGGTTTTTATGACTGTTATTATGTCAGTGCCACATTGTTTTGACTACTATAGCATTATAATATGTTCTGATTTCAAAACATGAAAAGCATTCAATTTTGTTTTTTCTCAAGAAAATTTTCATTATTCAGAGTTCCTTTAGATTCCATATAAATTTTAGGAATGTTTTTCTATTGTCATGAAAAATGTCATTGGAATTTTGATGTGGATAGCATTGAATCTACAAACTGCTTTAATTTGTTTAATCAGTTTTCTATAATTCTTAGTCTACAAGTCTTTCACCTCTTTTTTTAAATTTTTTTTTTATTTTAAAGAGGGTAAAACAAAAACAAAACAGAACAAAGCAGGTCATTAGAAAACAATGTAAGTGACACAGATTTCAAAGCGAGACAACAAGAGATCAACAGTAGCTACCATGATGTCTCTTGTTTTCTTCTAAATAGTTGTCTATATCTTCACACACAATGAATTAATATAAAACAAAATAGTATAAAACTGATCAAAACAGAGTAATGAAGGCATTACAGGCCTTCAAAACCAGACAAATAGAAAATCAACAATGGCTGCCATAATATCTCTTGTTCTCTTCAAAATAGCTGTCCATACCTCCTTTTTTAAATCTGTCACTAAGTACATTATTCTTTTTGGCAACATTGCAAGTGGGGTTCATTTCTTGATTTCCTTTTTTACTTAGTCACTGCTCTTGTACTGCAGCTTTTATTTTCTATGCTGCTACCTTACCGAGATTATTATATCTCACAGTCTTTGGGGAGTTTTCTATATATAACATCACATCATCTGTGAACAGAGTTAGTTTAACTTCTTTTTCAGTTACTTTATATTTCTTTTTCTTAACTAATTGATCAATCTAGAACTTCCATTAGCATATTGAATAGAATTAGCAAGAATGAGCAACATTAACTTATTCTTAAAATTTGTTTCTACCTTAAGCATGAATTTATTTGGAAAGTTTTCTAACATGTATTAAATCTTCTGATTATTCACAGTTTTGCAGATATTTATGATTTGGGATAATCATTATAAATTAGTACCTATGGTTGGTTATAGTGTTGCAGTGCCCCTTAATTAAGAAACTTGTGCTTTTTGGGCCAGGGATTTAGCTCAGTGGCATAAGTGCCTGCCTTGCAAGCATGAGGTTGTGAGTTCCATCCCTGTACCAAAAAAAAGAAAAAAGAAAAAAAGAAAGAAAAATAAACTTGTGCTTCTACAAAAAATAACTTGGGCCACTTAAATAACCAGAGATAGTATTAGATTTTTATCTAATTACATTAAATGCATGATTCCATTTAATCCACACAATAACATTACGTGGTAGATATTATTATTCTGCCCATTTTATAAAAGAGAACACTGAGGCTCAAAGTTATGAACCAGACAAGGGAGCAAACTGGGTAGTCAACCAACCTCTGTCAGACTCCACAGTAAATATTTTAATGCTCTATGAGGTAGACCCACTCGTGTAGGGGTTAATTAAGTGCTAATTCACTTCTCCCTTGTAGCATATGTTACTTTTCAACAGGTCAGCTTCCAACTCCCTTTTGCTAATACCATATTCTTAGAATCTACTACCAGAATTGTTAAATGAGAAACCTTATCTTTTAACCCTTATCTTTAAATGTTTAAATCCACTGGCCATAGTATCAAACCCTGCAGGTAGATCTACGCCTCTCCTGAGTGAAACTTTACAGACTTTGTGACAATTTTTTTCTGCTATATTTATGATACTTTTTCAAGACATATACGGGATCAAAATTAAGTTTCCAGATGATTATGTAACAAGATATTCAATTGATAGGTATATGCAAATATTTTACCTAGAGATTTCTCAGTCTGGAACAGTGTCCTTCATACTAACAGATTCTTTTTTATAACATAAAATTAATAAAAGCAAAATTACTCTGCTTTAAGATAGAATGGAAATTCTAGAGCCAAGAGTTCAACTTTTTCCTCCACCTTTTTCTCTTCCCATAACATCCACTGAGGTCTCCTTTACCCATTACGGAATCTCAGAAGGAACTCAGCTAAGGTTGTAGGTTCTCTTTCCAGTGATAAGAAAAAAACCAGATGCTAACAAAATGCAGGAGATTTTGCCAAGAGAGTAAACCAAAATAAATAAAACTTCCTTTTCTTGGCTCCATTGCTAGGAATTATTACGACCTGATAAATGAAAGCATTAACTTCAGAGTTAGGAATTCTGCACTCTGTTGTGTGTTCTACTTCTGGCATCCTTTATCATTTGGGCGAGGCATGGGTCTTGCCAGTAGATTGCCTCTCCTACAGCTCAGCCTTTCCAGCCTCACTCAGATCAGGAAGCCTACTTACATATGAGATCCAAGTCATCAAATTAAACACATATCACGGGTGATGGCTATTAGAGCTGCCTTGGTTTTGTAAAGAGGGTCTAGAATAGAGGTTTCAGACAAAGTGAGAACCTAATATTTACCATAAATACTACTACTATTACTAATTTTCTGCTCCTTTTTTTGAAGCAGTCAAGATAATTAAGCAGCCATAGAGCATTCTTTGGTTGTTAAATAACATTTGGGGTATCATTTAATTTTTACAGACATTTGTGAAAAAACATTTAAGGTGACTCAGTATATTTCTGGTTTACACTGTGTATAGAAATCACAGCCAAGAAAACACATGTAGTCAGGATTATGTGCACATGGCGAAGATTTGAGACAATCAGAACACAAAGTGAAAGCATAGTTCCTAACAGGTGAAAATGACCTTGTACTCTGCCTTAAATGCCTATATGCTCATCATCTTCCCAGAAGAAACTGTAGTAAGCATAATGGCAACTGTAACTAGCAGTTGCCCTATGATCCTGAGCAAATCACTTAAGGTCTCTGAGACGTCATTTACCTGATCTATTTATTGGGGATAATAAATACATGTTCAGAGGAGTAATATGGGTGATTAAATGAAATGATTCATCTCTGTGTGTGATGAAACACATAGATGGCAATCAAAAAACAGTCATTACTAGTAGTACTATGTAAGTCAGTATAGTGGCAAATCCTTTCCCACCTTACACAAATCATTCTCTTCTACTTCAAGTTCATTCTGAAGGAGGTAAAACCTTTTCTGCTTAGTAAATGAATAAATATTCTCATTATCAGAAACCCAGACAAATGGGTCTTTACCCTTGTATACATATGAATCATTTGGTTTGGGCTTGGTGTTGGTTCAATCCTGGATTAACTGGTCTGTGTGGAGCCTAGGTATAAGATATTTATGACAAGCTCCCCAGCTATTTCAATGTGTGCCCAAACTGAGAACCAGTGACTTAAATGATTGGACAGGTTTCCATTCACTTTCCTGATTCTCAATCCCTTCCACATTCCAATTCATTCACTAGGGTACTGGTTCAAATAATCTTCCCAATGATCACATCTGACCTTGTCATTTACCTATTTAAAATGTTCAGCTTTGTTTTCCCACAGCAAAGATGGTGAATACATATTTCCTACATACCAACTCCAGTGAGTTGATTGTGGCTTCTTAAAAACTTGTGTGGAGGATTCCATGGTTGGCCTGGGCTCAGCAGGAAAGCACAGCCTTCCAACCAGGTGGGGGACACCTGCCATGAGGCTAGAATAGAGGGAGCTTGGGGATTTGCCATTTTCAGCACACGGAATAAACACAGAGCTCTAACATGACTCAGAAGATCTCACACAGTGTATTGCTCTACCCACACTTCCTACCTATGAGCCAAAAGATATAAACATACTCAACTTCTACTTTCTTATTTATCCTAGGAAGCATTCACAAAACCTTAACTTCTTGACTTTGCCCATGCTATTTCCTGTTCCTGGAACAGTCTTGCCCTTCTTCCTTCCTAATAATCCCCTAATCCTACTTCAAAATTCAACACGGATGTCATTTTTTCTATGAAGATTTATGACTGCCCTGAATAGAATTAGTTTCTCTCCACTTCCAAGATGCATAGTATTTTTTCCTTATCTTTATAACTGATTTTGTCATGCCGTATGGTAATTTAAAGTTATATGCTTGATTTTCCTAATACACATTAATGCTCGGTAAATGTTGATCGAATGAATGAATGAACAAATGAACGGAATCCTTGGCTGCAGATACTATTCCTTACTCGTCCTTGTTTCCCAGTGCCCAGTGAGTAACAGACACATAGTAGGAGCTCTGGAGGAATCTGCTCAGTGACTGAATCAGTGTCTACAGGCTCCACTGCCACCCAGATGGCACAATAATCTGGGCTCATTCTGAGTCACAAATCACAATCTGCCAGAAAACTTCCATCTGGAAAGACTGCTCCCCATCGAAGCTTTTTCTTTCAGTCTTTAGGCCTGTTTTGTTTCTTATTCAAGAGGAAATAATTGAATGCTAGCACTGACTCAAAAATAACTCGGGAAGCTATAAAAATTGTAAAAGGTCTATTAGTAACATGGCATAGGATGCTGTAAGGCAGCCCTGCAGTGCGCCAGACATCTAGCTCCCAAGGTTTCTTTATTCAGTGATGTCACATGCGGTCTTGTCTGTGTGTCAAGACGCTCCACCAGCCCCTAATAACACTCTCGTGTGCAATTCAGCCTCCTACCTGCTTGGTGTAGGAAAAACAATCATCTGCTGTGTGGACTACAGGAACAAAGCCCAGCATTGCCCCTCATCAGTTACTGCTGTGCAGAAGAAACTTCGTATCCATCCTTTCTCACTACGTCCCACCTGAAACACAAGTGCTATACTCCATTAACTGTGGTGGGATTCTAACTCCAAAGAAGTCCTTTATACACACAAGGATGCTGAGATTCCTGAAGAGTTAAGCTTTCTCCATTGCTTGTGATTTAGTCATTTAAAGCGGCATCACTACAGAGCAGAAATTATTTTGGCTCTATGCATAAATTGAATATCCAATATAGAATTACATTATAATGAAATATGCATTAATGCAAGCTTCACAAAGTGCTTTGCATGTTCTGCAGGCATCCAAAAGTTTAAAATGATATGATCTTATTTTAGTTGCTGCCCAAAGATACATCAGGTCGGTACACTTAATTAAAGGCACATTCGAAGCATTCAAAGGGACATTTGATTCACTATTGACATTTGATACATAACACAGTTAAGCAATGTAGAGATAGGACAATGGTATATGTCTCTCTTGTGAAGAACAGAAGTGGAATACTTCATAATTTTCAGAAAACAGTGTGCATGACACTCAAGAAAACACAGGTAACCATGCTCTAATATATTCGCCACTACTAATAAACTTTTTGTTAAAGATACATTCTAAAAATAATATCCAAACCACTTCACTGTCTACCTTTAAATGAAGACTGATGAGCGATATTTTGAGGCTCCACCTTGTGTCCCACAATTAAATGTGACTGCTGAGCACTCTCTCCTCGAGGTTCCTTGACTGCCCTGTTCAGTTTCTGGTGAGCTGGCTGTCCTGGAGCTGAATATGAGATGGGAAGCTAATAAAGCCCACTCCTGCCTCACAGCCCTGAATTCAAAATAAAACAACGGAGCTTGTACCACTCACAAACATCATGACTTGTGATTTGTGAAACTTTACCCTTTTATTCTCCTGTCATAAAGTCTTTGTCCTAACATGAGCCGCAGCTCCGTCACTGCTTCTGAAGCCCTTTGTGCACTGCTAACCTCACTCTCTGTCTCCTCCACCCTGGAGTCAAAGCCCGGTCAGCAAGGGTGGGGAGTCACTTCCAGGCCAAATTACACTTTCTACGAATCGTGCCGCAAGTATATTTTTGATATTTTGAAGGCTTTTTCTCCGGATTTCTTAATTACCCTTCCTCTTGTATCATGAAAGAAAACACATAGATTAGAATGAGACACAGAGTCACCTGGTGTCGTGCGGCCATCAAGGGGCAGCATGTGCTGGGGGCAGAGGCATCTCACCCCTCCTGCCTTGTGAGGATGACAGTCTGTGTGAGCACAACTCTGCCATTATAATTACTGCTACCACCACCGCCAGCCCCTGACACACGCGCGCGCGCGCGCGCACACACACACAAGAACTTAGTGGGAGAAAAAAATTGGGGAAGGGGTCTTTTTTAAGGAAAGGTTTCATTGTATGGTTCAGGCTGACCTTGAACTCACTATGTAGCACAGGCTCGCTTTGAACTCACAGTGATCCTCCTGCATCAGCCTCCCGAGTGCTGGGATTACAAGCATGCACAACCACTCCCAGTTTAGGGAAATTTAAATTATGTTATTAATCAACAATATGAGAGTTCAAGTCAGTAGAGATTGGATAGTACCAGTGAAGTGGACAGTTTCCTTGACAGGTTCTATAACTTGTTTCATTGGTTCTTTTATTCCTTGTAATGTTGAGTACCCTGTTTTGTCCTTACTCTCAGACTCTCATTCTTTTTCTTAACTCAGCCATCAACTCCCCTCCTGCCACCTCCACTCCAGACAAACACACATTCACCTCCAAGGCACAATAAGTTACCAGGTCCACAAGGTTATTACCCTTAATAGGAAACATCCCTTGTGCCCTACACAGGCTTTATTGTGAGCATTATGGAGCAATGTGGTGTTTGGTTTACAGCTCTGCAGGGGCCTGAGAAACAGCTCTCTGTTGTTAAGTGGTTGGATTCTTAAAAGTGGGTCATTTGACTTCATGATCCTGTTAAAGCAAGTGCCGCTTACAAAGGTCATCTTGAGTGGAAAGTTCAGGCCCCAGGGCAAGCAGTAAGTTCTATTTCTAGGTCTCCTTGGCAAGATTCTTAAATGAGTGGAACGTGGTCAAGCAAATTGACAGCAGAATATTAAGCAGCACAAAAATATTCAGACTTGCAGGTGAGCATGAGCAGAAAGGAAAAACCGAGGTATTGTTGTAATGGCCCCTGGGGTCCTTAACAGACCAAGTTATTGAGAGATGGATCAAGCTAATCAGGGAGAACAACTCGCATGTCTCCCAGCAGCTAAAGAAACAAGAGAGACCTGTGTACATGTGGAGCCTGGGAAAGTTCAAGCAAGTCACCACCAGAGTTCAGGACTGACAGAAATGACTTCCAGGTGGCGACTTTGGGGTTCTGACTCAAGTGGATCACAGTTTTGAATACCATAGAGGGTCTGAATCAAAGAGATGGGCAAGAGGAACGTGTCCACTATGGGGGGGGGCACCCAGGTTCTGGTGTCCCATCAGCACCTCATCATGAGAGTGCAGAAAGTCCACAGAGCTCATCCTGGTTCGCTGTGCTGTCTTCGGGTTGTTCACAACACTCCAGTGAAACCATCTTTAACATCAACGATCATAAAACCAAAAGGATTCTAAACTACTTTGTATCTTTTAATTAATACACTACTTTTTAGAACAATTTTAGATTACAGAAAAATTGAGCAGAGAGTACAGAACTGTTATATCATCTCCCCTGGACAATATCCCTTATTATTAGCATCTTGCATTAGTGTGGGCTCATGGGTTATAACTGAGGACCGATTGCTGATACACTGTTGTTAACAAAAGGCTATAGTGTACTTTGCAGTCACCTGTTGTATTGTATCTGTTGTATGGGTTTTGACATATATATAATGACATGTATTTGTTATTACAGTATCATGTCATCACTTATTTTTTTAAAAAAGCTCACTTTTTGATTTCCTGCAATATATCTAGTCTTGACTAAAACACTGTAAGTCAAAACACGGTACTGCTTGTGCAAACAACAGAAATGTCTCTGGAGAAAAATTTGTCCTGTTGATAAACATTGCAAGCAGGGAGTGAGGAGTGTTTCAGAACCATTCTTGGTAAGAAAGTCATAATGAAATTTACAATGCTAGTAGAACATGAAATTGGGGATTGGACTAGTTGGTGATCAAAGAGGTTAGAATGGATGTGGAAGAATCGGTGCTACTTCTCATAAAATGTACCGTATGCACTTGATTTTCCCCTTAGACAGCCTGAAAAACCTGTTGCTGAAGCCACATCCCCTGAGCAGTGTCACAATATGCTCACCGGGATGTCAGTATATGCTGTTAATCCTGAGTTACATACAGAGTATTTACCCCAAGCACACTGACCCAGAAAGATGCTGGGGGATAATTCTCTGTCTCCAGTAGTGGACACAGGTGGAAGGTGTTTTTGGAAGAACCATATATTAAAGGGGAGATGAAGGAGGATGGGACCAGGGAAAATATTTCTAAATTAAAATTATATGAAACAGGACAAGCCTCAAGGCATTTCCAAGAAATGGAATCAATCTATTAGTAGTAATAAGAGGATATAAAAAAGTAAAACTGACAAAAGCTGTTGTCTTTTTTTCTGAAATTAAAAATCCATAGTACTCGAAGGTACTTTTCACACTGTCTGGTCCAGTGTCTATACCGATTTCCCTCTGTCCCACCTTCACTCACGTTTAAGAGGAAAATTTCTCTACCATTCAACTCTCCCCCCTCAACCCCACCTCCACAAGTCTGTCTTTATTTTTTCCCTATAATTGTGGGAGGAAGTGACTTTTTAGAGAGGAAATTTAGCCTTCAGTTGTATTTATCATTTGTCATTTTTGGAGATTCAGACTTCCTTCCTTTTTTTGTCTTGTCTGAAAAAGACTCTACAAGTGAATTCTAGTCAAATGTCTACAGCGTTGTGTCCAGCTCCCAATGTACTCTCAGAATACTTGCATGAACCATTTTTGAACTTTTCCAACTGGAATTATCCTAACAAGACAATACTTATTTTTTTATATTCATCTGAAAGGTACAAAGAGATAATTATCACTGAGGGAAAAATTATTTAACTTATGAGTGGCCATTATTCCTTTTTGTAGAAACCATGATCAGAAGGCAAGAGAAAATAGGTCTCTGGCAGAAAGATTCATGCAACCATTGATTTTAAGTGCACAAAGACAATATCTCACTGATTAAACAAATATTTACTTAGCAACTGCTAAGTGCCAGGCGTTGTACTAGGTGCTGGGGATGAAAGATGTGGCTCCTGTTGGAATACAGCTTACAGGGCAGCAGTATATTAGGGAAAATCAAATTAAGCAAGTGAAATAATTACACAGTGTTGTTATAATGAAGAATGGAGAACAATATAGGTGAGAAACTACATTAAAGAAGGTACTAGAGGAAGCGCTTCCTGAAACTGAAAATGAGAATCAGCTAGTCTTCTGACGAAGTTCAAGAATAACGTTCCAGGCAGTAGCAGCAGCATTTGCAAAGGACTGGGGGCAGGGGGAGCAGCATACAATTAAGAACTAGAAAAGCCAGTGTGGTTAAGATGAGAAAGAACAAGAGTGAGAACCAGAGAGGGAGAGAGAAGTCACAAGGCAGCAGACAGGTTGCACAGACCTGGAGGCCCAGCTAAGGGGTTGTTATGGTTTGTGTCTGATGTCCTCCAAAGCCTCATGCAGTCATGGAGGGTTGCTTTTCAGAGGCAACTAAACCTAGAGCTTGTTACTGATTCATGGTCTAGTGCTAGGACTGGGGGTATGAGTGCTACACCTTCCCTAAGGTGGGTAACCTGGATGTAATATAAGGAATGGAAAGAAGCTTGCATCCCCTCCTCTCTTGTTGCTTTTGATGACCATGAACTGTTGCCCCTCTGCCATGCCATCCTGCCTTGGAGCTGGCTGATGATGGACTGAAACCTCCACAAACTGTAAGCTAGATAAACCTTTCCTCCTTTAACTTTGGGTGTTGGGTATTTTGTCTTAGCAATGAGAGAAAAGTGACTAAGACAGGGGTGAAGCCTTCATTCTAAGTCCACTAGTTTTCCATCAAAGGGTTTCAAGCAGAGGCACCATCTGATCTGATTTACTGTGGGAAAACTGTAGGAAAGTGAGTGTGGCATCTGGGTACCAGTTAGGAGGCTACTGCATTAATGCAGGCAAGAGATAACAGCAACCTGGATGGGGGCACCATGATGTCCTGAGATCTAGTTTAGAGGAAGAATCATAAGACTTTCAGGGCATCTAGTGTCGGGAGCAGAGTGAGAGAAAAGAAGAAGGCAAGGCTAATCCCCAGGGTTCTAACTTAGCCAGCCATGTGGATGGTGATGCCATCTACAGAGAGGAAGGTTAGGTGGGAGCAGGAAGGACTGAGAAACTCAGTTTTACATGTTTAAAATTGAGATTAGCTAATGGAGATGGGAAGTAGCCCCTTGAGTATATGAGGCTAGAGCTCAGAATATATGAATATACATTATTTCTTCATCTGCAGGTGCTCTTTCAGGCCATAGATGAGATCAGCTCTTAGACAATGTTTAGAGGAAAAGAGGAGGTCTTCAGAAAGACCTTCAAAGAATAGAAGCATTTACACCTAGGTATTAGGGATGGCAGTTTAGAAAGACAACTGAAAAAGAGGGACTCCTAAGTGAGTGCCGCCACATTAGGGAAGTATGGGATTGGGGGCACTCAAGTCCCTGAGTGATGGAGAAGAGTGTCCCTGGTGCCAACGGGTCTGAGGGATGCAGAGCATAGTCCTGCAGAGCTGGCCATACAGAGGTCACTGCATTTACATTGACAATGGCAAATTTGGTAGAATGGTAGGAGCAAGAGCAAGTGGGGTATGCATTAAGGAGTGAATAAAAATGAGAAAGAGGAGACAATGAACGTAAATTAACTCTTGAGTATTTGAGCTCTAGAGGAAAACAAAGAAACGGGCATACTGTGGTGAAGAGTTGAATGTAGGAGGTCATAGATCATGTTTGTGTGTAGCTGGAGGGAATGATTCAGTGGGGAGGGGTAGAGCAGTGATGAGAGAACAAATAAAAAAGGAATGCTGTGGAGAGGTGTGAGGAGATGGAACTCAGATTCCAACAGGAGGGACTGGTCAGAGGGGGCAAACATCTGGGGGACAGAAAAGATGGGGTAGGAACAGGAGTGGTGCCACAGGCAGACAAGGAGGTGGTTGGAAAGAAATGAGGTGATTCCCATCTAGTATATGTAGTGGCCCTTCTTTCTTCTCAATCAAGTATGTGGCAAGGTTATTAGCTCCAGGAAGCTAGAGGAGGAATAGCCAGCAAAAGCCATTTCAAGGAATGGAAAAGAAGCCTGAGAAAGAAAGAAGAAAGAAAGAAAGAAAGAAAGAAAGAAAGAAAGAAAGAAAGAAAGAAAGAAAGAAAGAAAGAAAGAAAGAAAAAAGAAAGATAGAAAGAAAGAAGAAAGAAAGAAAGAAAGAAAGAAAGAAAGAAAGAAAGAAAGAAAGAAAGAAAGAAAGAAAGTCATCTGGCAGGATGAGGTCATGACTCAGTTGAGTAATTTCCTCCAATGCTGTCCAGAGAGAGGATCATTCTGTGTGTGTGTGTGTGTGTGTGTGTGTGTGTCTTTGTTTTTGTGTATGTCTTTGTCTTTGTTTTATTTTTGTTTTGAAGCAGAGTCTCAATATGTAGCCCAGGCTGGCCTTGCACTCAGAGTGATCCTCCTGCCTCATCCTCCCCAAGTGCTAGGATTAGAGGCAAGCTCCACCACACCCAGCCAAGAGAATCATTCTTGTTTCCTCTAGAAAAAGTCATCAGACTTGCCAGAAAATGTGTCCCTCTTCAGGTGCTAATATCCAGCAACTTCAGAGATATCTACTAAGATTCAAAGGTCTGTAAAATGAAAGCCAAAGGCTATACATGTACCCAAGACCAAGAGATACCCAGGAAGTGTCAGCCAGGGTGAAATAAATGTATCAAGAATTTCTTTTTGTTTTTTCCCATCTCCTGTATTTATTTCTCCAACAACTAAGTCCAAATACAGTCAAAAACTCTTTTCACTGCTTATCAAAGGTTTAAATACTGTTTCATGCCTCATTGATAACAACTTTCCATGATTATTTACTGAACTTTCCATGACTATTTACATACAATTGAATACATAAAGTATTCACAGAGAAGCAGGATGCATGAATAGAAAACCAATACCAAGTGCTATTAGACCTTCAATTATCAGAAAAAAGATACAGATTTCCTAATACATTAATCCTAGGTACATTATGATGCCCAGGTACTTTCTGAGGGCATTCTAGAACATGCACAAGTCTGAGAATTCCTTTTTGCCCTGAGTTGAACCTATAAGCAAAGGCTATGTTTGCAGGACTTGCTTTAAACAGTTACTCTTAAGGTACCAGTACATGGTCCACAGCTGTCCTTTTGAGGCTACTGTTAATAGTATTGACCATCATGAAGTTGACATATTTAAAACCTCCACAGGACCCAAGGGGATATGTCCTATGAAGCTAGCCAAGGCCTTCCCAAAATGCCTGGTACTCAGATGTTCCTGCCCACAACAGTCCTCACCCTTAGCAAAGTTAAGTAGCCTTCCTACCTCACTTGCACCTGTGCCGTGAAGGCACGCTGTGGCCTGGGGAGCCTGCACTCACAGTCCCAAGGAAGCACCTCCAAAAGGACAGCCAGGCTGGCTGTGTCAGAGCACACCCCAAATCTAACAGTTAGCTCTGTCTGAACTGAGGTCACTGTGAGGTTTTGGGTTACCGAGGGTGAAAAAAATGGGACAGAAGTGATTGGTTATGTTCCACAAATCTATTAACAAACACTTAATGAGACCAGTATCACAGGCACTTCCTGAGACACACAGCTCCCATTTTTGAAGTGTTGTGTGGGGTGTTTAACATGAACGCCCTCACTCAGTGCTTGCATGAACCGAGTTTTACAGGTGTGGAGGGTCTGAGTTGGAGGAGTTAGGAGACACTGTGGCATAGCCAGTAAAAACAGTAAGAAAAAAATCCAGCCAAGGCCACTGAACAGTGAGCTCCAAACTGCTCTTACTATTATGCAAAAAAAAAAGAAATATTGGATGTTTGATTTTTAATTTTTCTTTTTCTGATCAGTGAGAAGAGATTTAAAAGAAGTAGTCATCCATAATCTCACCAACCACAGTATAGTAAAGGATTTGGGACATTTTTCTCATGGAAGGTTTTTTGATTATTTTATTTTCTTTCTTGTTTCATGGTGCTAGAGATCAAAACCAGGGCCTTGTATGTGCTAGGTAAGCACTCTACCACAGAGCCAAAGCTCCCCATGGGAGGCTTCTGATCAGGGAATTACTTAATAAGATTGAGCTGATAGTAATGAGGAAGGTGGGAAAGGCAGAAGAGAAAGGAGGCCCTCTCAGCAGCTGCCCTTGAGAGGCTTCATGGTGATGGGTGGGGAAGCAGCTACTATTTACCTGGCTTCCATGCAGTGCTGCTTGCCACTGGCCTAGGTCTTTTCCATTCGCTCCTGTTCTCGATTAGTCCTAATAGTTGTGCATTGCTTCCGAGGGTGGAGGAATTTTCCTAGGTCACACAGTAGGAAGAAGAAGGTCTCTGGCTATAAGCCCAGGCTGCTCTCACAGGACTGTATGGTTGGAGCTTTGGGGCCAGAGCAGGCTGTAGAAATGGAGGTTTCTGGCCTGAGACCAGACCTGTTGCTTGGGAAGCCCTGCAGAGACCCCGTATTGTCCTCCTTTGTTCAGTAAGTTTTATTGAAGATGGCAGGTGTGGTCCTCCTCTCCTCAACCAGGCTCCCTCCCAGTAATGCATGCACTTTACATCAAGAAAGTGGTGATTGCAGCAGAGAGCAGCACCCTCTTCTCAGGGGGAAGTGACTTCACTTGCTTTGTCACCCCAAACCAAATAGCTAGAATATCACACAACCATTTTCTTGGGCTGACAAGATGAAGATTAACATAGGTTTCCTTTAAGAATACATTTTAAAAATATCAATATCCTCAGGGCATATTCATATTACAAACAGAGCTGTAGGTTGGAAACAAGGCAAACATAACTTTTATGACTACAATGATGTGAAGACCATGCCAAATACCCTGTTCTGGTGGACTTTAAAAATCTGTAGGCATTCTAAAAGGAGTCTTTTTAGTGTATTAGTTTAGGGTATTAGTATTAACTAATATCCTAAACATAGCCATTGAAATTTCTGACTTGAATGCGCACACACACACACACACACATGCACACACCACAGAAATAGAACTACTGAGGAAAAACTGGTTCACAGGTGAAAAGAAATATAGGTCCAACCTCCTCTTTCCCTGGTTGTATTATTAAAGATTCTCCAGAGAAGTGAAATCAATCAATTAATTAGAAAGACAGAATGATAGATTTCTTATGTAGGCATTAATTATAAGAAATTGACCCATACTGCAATGTAAAGGCTGTAAAGTCCCAAAATGTGGACCCAGCAAGCTGGATATGTAAGAGAGCCAATGGTGTAAGTTCCAGTCTGAGTTCAAGTTCAAAAGCAGAAAGAAAAAAAAAGCAGAAAACCATCAGTCAACTAAAGCAAGGTAGAGAAATCAAATTCTCTCTTTCTCGTCTTTTCTGTTCTATTCAGTCTATTTGTTCTTCGAGGCCACCCACATTACAGAGGGCCATCTGCTTTACTGAGCTTACTGGTTCAACTATTAATGTCATCCAAAAATACTCGCACAGCCACACCCAGAATAATGTTGGGCCAAATATCTAGTCACTTGTGGCCAAGTCAAGTTGACACATAAAATTAATCACCACATTGGTACAGCTGTCTTTAAAAAGGAAAAAAAAATGAGTCACAATCAACCAAACTATCTGGACCCCCTGTCTTTCGATAAGCAAGAAGTTGAAGCTGCAGAGACCCCACACTGCTCCCACGTGTTCAGTAAGTTTTGAACTGATAAGGTCCTCTTCTTGCCAAACGGCACCTGCTCCTAGTACAGCAGGTACGCTGTGTGTGTGTGTGTGTGTGTGTGTGTGTGTGTGTGTGTGTGTGTGTGTGAGACACACATACCCGCTTCCTGAAGGCAATAGAAGGGTCAAGTGGCTTTTCCTCTGCCTGTTCAGGATGAGGCTAAAAATGATCCAGCTAGGGAAGAACAAGGTTCCTAACTTGGGATCCAGGTACCTGATGGTAGTATTCAGATGTTGTATGGATTTTCACCCCTCTGGGAGAGAATGTGTTGCACGGTTAGACTCTCAGAAGGTCTTTAGCCTTAAAAAGCCTAAGAATCACTGCTCCTGAGTGAACAGAATCTTCCATAAGATGCTAAGTCTTAGAGCCAAGGACCATTGACAATCAATGTATATTTTAATTGTATTTTCAAATATTCCTCATTTACAAGAAGGAATATACTTTAAGTAATAGCTATGCCATTTCAGCTGATTCTTTAGACCTTATTATGTTGTTGTTAAATTTGAGGGAAAATATCCTAAAGTTAGCTGACACATGGGCCATAGTACCCAGTGCAGATCCCTTGGTCTCACTAGGAGCAGAGGATACAGAGCACATAAATTAAGAACTTCAAGTTTCCCATCAAAGGCAAACAGGGAATAGCTGTTGTGTCTATGGCGGTTGAACGTGCCTCCCAGAACAGGAAGGACTTCTGGTAAACATATCTGAAGATCAGACAACTCACAAGGGCCATTGGCACAAAGGCAAGGTCTTGGTAAACTCCACGTACTCCCACTCCCACTTCCTTTTCTGTCCAGTCTAACTGCTAGTCTTCTAAAATTAAAGACGTAACACTTGGTTCTGCAGTGGAAGCCATAGGAAACAAGGTTCTAAGCAAAGGGAGCAGGGCTCTCGTCTCATTCCCTAGAAGATTTCTTGCTAGTCTGTAAGTTTCTTCTTACACAGTTCTGGGGTCTAGATCTTTGCCATGGAGGTGTCCGCAGGACCAGTGACTGTAAGGAAGAATCCTCCCTTGCCTCTTCTAGCTTATAATAGTTGTTAGCAATCCTTGTGGCTTATAGACACATCATTCCAGTCCCCGCCTTTGTCTTTACATGGCTTCTTCCTTTGTGTGTCTATGTCTTTAATATAAACTTCCTTCTTCTTATTAAAGCACCAGTCATGTTAGATTTAAGACCTACTCTAATCCAGTATGACTTCATCTTATCTTGACTATATCTGCAAAAGACCCTATTGCCAAACAGGGTCACATTCACAAGTCTTATCAGGGTTAAGACTTGAACATATTTTCAGGAAGACATAAATCAACCCACAATACTTCACATATGGAAATTTTGTCCTCTTCTTGACAGGAATGTGTAGTCATGGGAGTAGTAGGGTACAAAGGCCAGGCAGTAATTCATTTGCTCTTTTTTAAGCAGCTACTCTGCACCAGCCACAGAGGAAACCACAGTGAATAAAATGGACAAGGAGCCCACCCTCATAGAACTCACAGTACCACGGAGAGAGAGGGGTAAAACTGTCAGCATTACTGCTCAAAGGAAGCCACCCAAGGTGCAGAGGACTCAATGATCACCAAAGGACAAGTGGTTGATGTTGATAGAACAGGAAAAGATCTTGAAGCAGTGGACACAGGTGGTAGCACTAGCCCACACAGGATGCCAAAGCGGCACAGAGAAAGTCAAGGATATCACCAGAGCCTGAGACTCAGGAAAACATAAACGCGAAATGGAAAGGGATTTCCCCCAAACCTCTAGGTTCCCCCCACCTCCCATTTCACCTTGATAATCTTGCGGATGTTTCTTGTGAGATTTTAAATTTCAATTTCAGCAGAAATCTTAGTGACTTGTCACCTTCCCCACTCAGCTTTCCCCCTCCAGTGTGTCTATCCTCTAGGAACCTGTGTCTTGTAACAGACTGCAAATGTCAGCAGAGGAAAAAGACAAATGATAATAATACTCTGGGAGTTGCAGATGCTTCGCTAATTCACACAGGCTGTTTCTAGAAAAATACTGCCTGCTAATTAAACAAACCCCTTTCTTCTAACAGATGAAAACATAGGGAAGATCTTATCCCCTCAGATGGAGAGCAGCCACTGCC
Source organism: Dolichotis patagonum (assembly GCA_004027295.1). Taxonomy (NCBI): domain Eukaryota; kingdom Metazoa; phylum Chordata; class Mammalia; order Rodentia; family Caviidae; genus Dolichotis; species Dolichotis patagonum. Next base: position 129,615 of record PVJX010002020.1, read on the forward strand.
CTGTGAGGCTTTGTGTTTTGCCAAGAGAATCAACTTCTCTGAAACAGAAGGGAAAAGCTTTTACAGTAGGTAGAACTGTGATCTTCAAAGCACTTGACAAACATTAACTAATTAAGCCACCCCACACCCTGAGGGTAGGTATCACTCATTAGCTACTGTTTGCAGATGGGAAGCATAAGGCAACAGAGCAGTTTTGCCAAGGTCATAAGGAAATCTGTGGGGCACTCGAGAGAGTCCAGAAAACCTTGGCCACAGACTGCACATCTCTTTTCCATTCATTCTCAAACTGCTGTTGGGAGACTTTCTCTGTCAATTCCAGTGTCAGGGATTCACATCTAGTCTTTGACAGAATCTGCATAAGTGATTTCCCATTTTATTACGTGCCACTTCAAGAGGCCAAATGTGTGGAAATTTCCATTATCTTTACATAGTGAGTAGCTCTTTTTGTTTTTGTTTGACATTTATTAAAAGAAGTCAAAGTCATTTATTATATCAAATCAAAATCAGGCTAAGAGACTTGCCCAAAGATACAGGGTTAGTGACAAATGAAATCAGTAGATAACTACACTGGTTATCTACAGTCACAGTTCCTACAATTTTCCCATCGCTGGAACACAGTGCCCACAGATTAAAGGAAAAGAGCGTTAATTTGACTCATGTTTTCGGAGTATTCAGTCCATGGCCAGCTGATTCCAAGACAGCAACATTATGGCTGAAGGGCATGGCAGGGCAAAAATGCTTAGTTTACAGTGGCTGGGAAGTAGAGCAGGGGGCTAGTGCCAGAGAGAAAGGGAGGAGGGACCACATATAATACCCCAGGTCACACTTCCTCCATGACCCACTCAGACACATCCAAGATTATGCTTTACTAATCACCTGGGCTGGGTTTATCCCAATACAATCAAACCCAACCTTACTCTAGCCAGTTCCTTTTAGTGTAGTCATGATCTATCCTTTGTCTGTCACCTTCCCAGTTTTCCTTCTATTTCAACAGCCATCCTCTTACAGTACCAAGTTCAATCCATGTCTCCCAGGAAGTCTTGAATTTACATGTGTCCCTAACTTCATTTACCCTGCTATGGACTGTGCAGTTAGTCTTAAAGATCCAAACTACGCCTTCATTTGTATAGACAGGGGTCTTTTACCTTACTTCCAGCCAAGTAATAAACTAGGTAAGGGAGGCCATGGAGACCCCACCCCATGTGACAGAGACATAACAAATGACTCTGGAAAGTCCCATGAAAGGCAGCCAGCTGTGACATATAGGTTTCTTTGTTTTATTTGAGTCTCTCTGTGCATCTAGACAGTGGGCCACTGCATTGCCTGGCTAACTGTGAGTTCCGTATGTGGTTCAGAACATTGTGTGTTCTGAACCAGTAAATCACTTTTCCCCTTTGCTCTTGTTTCCTATCAGAAAAATGGTTCTAAGAACAGTTTTCTCTTATTCACCTCACAGGGTGAGTTGAATATTACTTTGAGTTCCTCAAATAAAGGACAAAAATGTACCTTCTCATGTTTTTTTTTTATTTTAAAGCATTTTTGAATGACAAATTCTTTCTAATATGTTTCAATATCCCATCCTTGAGTTGTCGAAATAAAAGTAAAATGCATCTATGAACAGTTATTCATCAATAGTAAAACAATCTTCAACATAATTTTCGAAAGGAGATTGAGAAACAATAAAAAAGGAAGTCTCTTTATCAGCAGCCAGCCCCACTGCTGGTAGTTGTAACAACCTTCTAGAAATTCCACTGGGTGACAAAGGCTTATAAAGAGATCGGGATGGGGAGAGATGGAAGAAAATGGAACATAGAACATTTCAAGACTCAGAAATAAATAATGAGATTTGTAGCAGAAAATAGATGTCTGCTTACCCCACTAGGCAGATGGTCTACATCTTGAAAACCCTGCTAGAAAGTTTGGTTCATCACATCACATTCGTCATTCCCTCTAACAACCTCACAGCCTCCTGCTGGTGTGAGGACCGGGAGGACTGTGACTGGGGAACGTCTCTTAATCCCTGTCACACTGAAACTTCCAGCCTGAGAGAAAAGCCAGGATATCAATGAGGCAGGTGTTTCTTTGGCTGAGGCTCCTGGGAGAGGGGTCACCATGTTCTGCAGGGGCAGTGGCTTCTCAGGCAGAGGTGTGTCTGAGGAGACTGAAGGACATGTCCCTCTGCTGTGACCTTCTTGGAGCACGATAAGCAAAGGTCCTCTTCCCATCAATTTTGCTAATAACTGCCGGTCCTATATGTTCCCAGAGATGCCCATCCCATTTCTCTCAGAGTGCCTAGAAAATAAATTGTATTTACCTGTTTAATTTCTCTGTCCCTCACAAGAATAGAAGCAAGTTTGAAGCAAGCACTGTGTCATAATAACAATTATATCCCCAAGGGCTAGCAAACTTCTTGACATACAGTAATTACACATATATCATAAATGTTGGGTGGATCTATCAATAGAATTCAATAAAAATGTCAATCCCCTTTGCTCGTGTAGCTAAATTTGCAGTCTTATGGTTGTGGATGGTTTTCTATGGGCTAAAGATATGGAGAATGCTTTCACTGAGTGAATAATGCAACATTTCTTCTGTATAACATAGCTTTAAACATTCCTACTGTCCATTCCAACAACTCTCAAACCTGGCTATTTTAGCAAAGGATAGTCCAACTCATCTGTTCAGAAACCCAGAGACGTCACAGAATTCACTGGATATAACTCTGGACAAAAGGCCTTCAGTGCCTCCATCTTTGCTCTCTGCCTCCTGACTCTTTCACCAGCTAAAGATCCTTCCTGGCTACCATTTGGGTCCCTCTTTTCTCCATCCAGATCAGCCTGCATTTTTCTCCTTCTCTCCACAGCACAGGACCACGGGATCATGTTCACTCTACCATTACACACTTGGTACATATTTTAGCATTACCCCCAGGGCGACATTAAACATAGGGTCTATTTTAACTCTACCCAAGTGGGAATTCTTCCAATTACAGAAGATAATCCAAAAAAAAAAAAAAAAACACTAAAATTGGCACAGAGTATCATTAAATCTCCTTGACCAAAGGACAAGCAACCCCTTGGGTCTTTATTTTTTGATAATTGCCAACTCCATCCTAACATGATTTTAAAGTGACAAGGTAGCACCTTTGATTTTTATGGTGACAGAGATATTTGGCTAGGAGCAGCCAAGTACTTAACATTTTGCAAAGCAGCTGAGAAAAGAGATGCGGACCACTGAGTTTTGTTGTGTCATGCTACAGAGCAGCACATCAATTCTCAAAATGCAAAGGGTGCTTTACAGAGCTGAGCAGAACAGAATCTTCCCAGATGGAGCATGTTGCTGTTAGAGGCCATCACCACCCATCAGCTGTGTTACAATGAGCCAAGTATTTCTTTGCAAGATCTAAATTTAGAGAGCTCAAAGCTTGGTAATGTGTACCCGGTATAATAGGAATAAAGAGTGACTTCCATTAGTTAGATGACCAGAAGAGGTACTACAACTCATCTTTGCCTGAGCCTATAGCTGAAACATTTTAAATTTAATTTATTCTCAAAAATTGACTTTATTTGATTTGCCTCTTCTATGAGGCTTTCTACTAAGGCTTCCCAATCATATGGCCATGAATAACTACAGGACTCTCTGAAGTTTCCTTGAGTATCACACCTTGGGGTTATTTGTTTCTGCAAATTAGAACCCTTAGCTCTGTAGTAGCATTTCAAAAACCAAACAATACTTTATGTCTAAGGTCCTAAGTGTGGAAAGACTAAGGCACTGCCCGCCAGCCTGTCACTGTGGGGTACAAAACTGTAAGAGACCTCAGGGTAATTCCAAGGTTAATCTCCACAAGCCAGCTCTTGCCCCGAGGCAGTGTGGGGTCAGAAGAGCTACCTCAGTCTCATGGTGAGATTTTACCTCCAGCTTTGCACACAGTGCCAGACATTTTTTGGAACCAGATAAATTCTCATGACAAGAAGCCAGCAAGAAAGAACTGGGCTTCATTTCTTCTCTGTGACACGGCCTTGAGGAGGGCTTGTCAGTGGGGAGAATCAGGGCTAAAGGAGACCTTTTTGGGCATCAGCTGGAAAAATTTCTTTCCTTCAGCTGGTTTAGAATAATTTAGAATGATCCGTTACCATGGTGTTTTGTTTTAAATTCTGAGTTCATTTGCAGCGATACTTGCTAATCAATTTTAAGTGGAAACAGCTGCTCTGTGTCCCTCCCACAGTCCCCCCTCAAACCCCGAAAAACTCTAATTCAAACCATCTTCTCCCCACACCCAAACCTACCCAGAATGCTCACTGGTATGGTTCTGTCAGCCAGTTTCCCTACTGCTCTTCCTGTGGGTCAGTCTTCCTGTGGGACAAGTCAGAGGGAGAAGGGTCAGCACCATGGAAGGAGAGGGCTGTGAGCAGGAAGGAGCAGGGAAGCCAGATCCGTGCTGAGAGAACACTTTGCCATCTCAGCAGCAGGGAACGTGATCCTCATGGGGTATAAATGTTCTCTTTCCATTGGGCCAATATGCACTTATTGAACAGTTACTATGACTATCAAAGTGCTGCCTGCTAAGAACAGAGAGAAAAAGACACAGTTCTCAATCTTGAGAAGCTCACAGTCTAATGGGAGAGAGAAACTTCAAAAATCACAATGCACAGAGTTCAGCATAAAGGTTGAAGTAGGCTCAAGGTAAAAGGGAGCTGAGAAGAGGATTGCTGAGCTTTTCTATCCTGCCCGTGCTGCCTACATTTGCCTCCCACAGACAGGGAGGGGTGCGTGCCATGATCAGCCTCCCCTGCCGAGGTCTGGTGAGATCACTGACAGGAGGGTCGTTCTTCTCATGTGGAATCAGGCGGACTGTGCCCACTCTGCCTCCTCATTCAATGCTGCCGCACTTCCCACGAAGCAGTGTGAGGGCTGATCTTGAGTGTCAACTTGATCGGTTTGAGAGATGCCTACATTAGTAAAGAACACTCGTGGATGTGTCCTGGTGGATCATGGGAGCATGACCTTGGGGACCATGGCTGGTGCTTGGCACCTTCCCCTCTGACTCTTCCCCTGCTCTTCGCTTCCTGGCTACCAGGAGGTGGGTGGTTTTCCACCATGAGGTTTCTGCCTTGGAGACAGCCAATCATGGGCCTCTGAAACCATTAGCCAAAATAAATCTTTTCTCCTTTAAGTTGTGTATCTCATGTATTTTATCCCTGTAACCAAAAGGTTGCTAATATAGGCAGGGCCACCTGAAAGCCCTCATTCCAGCCAGAGCCATTGCCAGGATTACAGTGCTGTGCCAGTGCTTTCCCAGCTCTACCCAGAGTGGTTGAAGTAGAAGGAGGAAAACATGAGTGTTTTCCAGAAGTCAAAGCATTGTGAACGTTCACATCTCCGTTGCTCCCAGATCAAGGGTCTCTGTTGGTAGGTGGGAATAATACTAGGAATATTTTGGGAGGCTTCAAGGAAAAAAATAGAACTGTCAATGTTCCAGCAAAGGAGCCTGGAGAAATCTCATAAACAATAAGGCAGTGGGTTAGGAAAGGCTGTGTTTCTAGGGACTGTAGGTGCCAGGAAGGAGTAGGGCTGTAGCTTTGATGACTGCCAATTCCCAAACTAGCTGAGCTTAGGGAGTGTTTGGGAGGCATAGTTCCACGGCTAGCAAGAGATTCTTTTTAAAAAGACAGGAACGGGACTAACCCATGAGCTGGAGCTCATCACTGGCCTCTGCTGTCCATGGGTAACCAAGAGACTGAGTAGAACTCGGTCCCACTAACTGTGGGACTCAGGCTCCATTGCCTCAACCACAAAAGTGGCAACAGTCAACTAAAGCTCAAAGGACTTTATGGGGATCGCTATGCTCTTTACGTGAAAGTCCTTGGCATGGCACTTCGTCCCCAGTAGAAGATCAATTAATTCCAGGTTCATTTGTTTGTTTGTTTTACTTTCCTCAATCTATGTTCTGCTTCTCGTGTAATAATAGTATTGTTTCATCAAAGTTTCCTAAGAGGCATTAGTTAGCTCTTGCCCATAGAGTGACTTAAAGAAAGAAATTTGAAAGGAGAGGAAGTATGTATCTAAAGAAGAGCTTGTTCTCTGTGGTAAAGATTGACAGAATTCTCTGACTTGGCAACATAAGGCAAAGGTGACTGTGAGCAGGGGCTGCCATCTTGACCTGAGCAATGGTCAAAGGTGTGAAGAACAAAACCCTGGTGGAAGATGTCTGTCCTCAAATAATTGTTATTAAACAATAGTGATCAGCTGTACCAAAGGAAGATAAGGTAGTGGCCAAACACTGCAACATGAGGGAGGCAGCTTCAAAAATCAGACCTTCCAGGCAGCTACACCATCCCAGGAAAGGAGCACAACTCTACTTCTTTGTCACCTGTGTAAATTAGGGTAAGTTTTCATCTAGCAAACATAAAGGCAGAATGGCAGAACAGCTGACTCCCAGAGTCCCTTATCCTCTGACCTGGTGAGCCAGTGTCCAATTAAGAAAGGACATTCTTCCCCTCCCAGCCTATGACATGAAGGAACTCACTTGATTCGTTTGTGGCACGGCTTCAGAGGTGATCAGGATGGACATCTGAGCAAAGATTCAAGAGCCTTTTCCCATACAGATGTTCATGCTTCCAAAAACATTTGCAGTGATGCTGTTGTGACATTGCAGTCAAGGGCCAACTGCTTGGAAACCACTTCCAGCTTTGACCTGACATTTATTCCTACTCCTTTTGACTTATGACTGGATTGAGCCTTGTTGCAATGCATTTTAAACCACCCAACATCACCACCACCACCCCACACCGGTTCTTGCTCACTAAATGACAAAAGTAGATTATCCCATACTCCTTGACATTACGGGGAGGGCAACTGATTATTTTCCTGGGATGCTCCCAATCCTTATAACTTAAACATTTAACAGACCATCATCATGCGGGCTTTGTTCTTCCATGAAAATCTGAGCTTCGTTGTTTATTATTCTAGTAGACAAAATATTTCTGTCTCTCATATGAATTTTTCCCCACTGGATAGGAAAGTGTAATGTATTTTCAAAATATTTTTTAAGGCTGACTTAAGACAGTTCTCAGAGAAACTAAAATATGGACTGGCAGTCCTCCCTCTTCTTTTTCATAATGTTGAAAGTTGCTGTTCAGGACATCCGGGGGCAAAGTCGTCCAGAGCATCACATAGAGCTGAAAGAACTTTCGGAACACATTTCCTCTCCCCACGGCTGTCAGCATAACCAGACATACACTCTAAGAAAACATGTGATAACGGAGAGCATGGCTTTTTCCCAGTGTTTTCACTTTATGCAATTAGACCTGACATTTCACTTGTTTCTAATACAGCTGTCCTTGGTCCTCGTCTTCTCCAGCATCATCACTTTGTTCTCAGAGTTAACGGTGTAGTTACTGAGAGTAAAAATGCCCAACCTATGGGAAAGGAAAGTGTGCTTTTACCTGGCTCTGAGAGAAGAATTTCTCATAAATTTCTCATAACCTAGAAAAGTTGAATTATCCTGTGGCAGAAAGAGAATTTTAAAGTAGAATAAGAAGTCCTGTGTCCAAGCCCCACATCTACTCCTTAGTTATGTGCTCTGCAACAAATCTTTCTTTCCTATACTTTAAATTTCCTTATCTGTGAAAATGGTAGCACTTGCCTCACGAAACATGTTTCAAATGCATGACATAATGTGTTTCAAAGGTCATGTAAACATTTAAGTCCTGTGCAAATGTATGATGATAGTATGACATTTAAATGTCTTTATTCAACTTAGCCAGAAGAGAAGGTCGTAACCAGCTGACAAAGCAGGCACATTAATTTATTAATTGAAGACTATCTCTGATCGCATGCCAAAATAATATGCCTTTCACATCACAGGCCATGTAAGATCTCTATTTTGCTTAGGTAGACAAAAATTATCAAAATCTAGATATCAAGTTACATTATTGTTGCTTTCTGACTGACAGGGACATTTCACTCTTTTCTGTCAAAACATGAGACTTCCTTCTCTTTACTGCTGACAAATAAATCCATCCACAGAACAAGAGATGCTGGGCAAGCAGCAGACCAAAGCCAATTACTACACAGTGGACAGACGCTTAAGGAAAAGACTATCATTTCGATGATGTGTGAAGTAAAAAGTCAGTTTTAATCTTGGCTCAGCTGGCTGGGAAAATGTTCCCTGGATACTGTTGTTTACAGAGTTCTTCTTCCCTTTTACAACCGTGAGCAACTCACTTGACCTTTCTGGGCTCCTATTTCCTGATCTCCAAAACGAGAGGCCTGAGGACATCTAACATCCTCCCCAATAAACAATCCAGTTCGGCTCAAGAATGATCTTAGCTCTGAGTGAGTTGAGGCCCAGAATACTTTTTTAGAATTTAAATATTCCTTCATTTTTCTGTTTACGAAAATTCTAGCTACCTGAGTTTATCAGGGTTTGCACAGTCTAATGAGCAGTGAGGGATCCCCAGGCAGTGTCTTCTGGGTGCCCTGTTCCGATCTCTGCCCTCTTGCACACACGGATCACAACCACCACGACTTTTCTTGGTGGTTCGTTCTAGCAGGGGCTCCCTCTATCTTTTTCGACAACTGCACAAAAATACTAAAAGTAGGTTGCATCCTGTTCCTCAGGAGACTAGGCTGGAAGCAGAAAGTATCCATTTCTACTTTGGCACAAATTTAGACTCTAAATTAGGATTAAAAAAAAAAAAAAGCATGTGTAAGATTTTCTGGTTTTGTTTTGTAAAGGCCACACCACCCCCGCATTTCACTCCAAGCATCTCAGCTCTCCGTGCTGGCTTGAGACCAGCTGTAAATTTATAGCAGCGCCAGATTTACGTGACTTTGTTCTAAAGAAGAGATGATAACATAGTTGTATGGGAAAGGAAAGAAAATGCCCACCAGAAACCATTCTTAGTTTACAAACCTCACTTGCACACAGGCTCCAACTGTCAAATCATACTTCCTTAGGCTCCAAGCCCCTGGGCTTCTTTTCTAAGCTGCTTGAAAATGGAGAAAATGGCTTGGTCCCCTAGATGTCAGTGAATGTTGAGGGTAGCACAAAGAAGCCTTTTCCAGGAGGATTGAAATTTCAAGTCCCACCTAAGCAATTTACCAAGAACATATCACAAAAAAAAAAAAAAAAAAAAAAAAAAAAAAAAAAAAAAAAAAAAAAAAAAAAAAAAAAAAAAAAAAAAAAAAAAAAAAAACAGTGGGCAGAGGATATAGCTCAGTGGCAGAGCACTCCAAGCTTTGACTCCCAGAACCACAAAAAATAAAAGATATAATCATTCCCAATAATTGGCTGACCCTGCACCAGTTCATGTTAAAAGTACAACATTAAATTTAAAAACTAAATTACTTAACAAATGAGCCAGATCCGTTGCCCAGAAAAGACTCCAGCAGTGAGAAGACTAGCACAGAGAGGTGGGTACAATTTTAGGGTGAAATAGGATTTCCAGAGACTGGGAAACTGTTTTCCCCTTTAACTGTCACTCTTGGGGAAAGTTCAAAAACTTCCAGCCACTCACATGACTAGATAGATGCCCCATGGAGAAACCCCTGGGAATTCCTGTGGACCAGACCCAGGCTGAGAACATTCCTTCCCTCTTTCCAGGCTTTTCTTTTAAGAGAATGACTAGATATTCCCAAGAGAACACTTGAGATAACAAAAGGTTAAGAAAATGCTATTTTAAAGGAACATCTGCTTATCCACCCAAGTACAGCAACAAGAGAAGAAAAGGCTTGGAAATCCTATACTCAACTGGGAAGAAAGAAAACACTTATCTTTACTTCAAAAATAAAAGTAGTAAGAAATCATAAACCCAGACTGGATCAGGTATCCAGGGTTTAAGAAAAAAGATGATCATATTTGGTTAAAAAAAAATCTTATAGTGAACCCAAATGAAAAGTAACTTTTACTTTTCTACTTCTCCCATTTATTTTTATGAGAAATTATTCAAGGAAAAATAATTGCAAAGTAAAATCATGAAGATACCCCCTGATGTTTCCTTAACCAAGAATGAAATAATAAAATATTATAGAGGACTGATTTTGTTTCCTACAGCCATCTCCCTATCTCATTATGTGGCCCCAGGTGAGTCACTCAACCTTCTCAAACCTTAGACTGCTCATGTGTAAAATGGGTTGACCTTTGAATTAAAAGAACTTTAGAAATAATCTAAGAGCCCTTGATTTATGTATTCAGGGTTGGAGAGAGAGACTTTCTGATATGAATGGAACTTTAAGTCTGAACAGAATCTCAGCAAACCCAAGAAGGGAGAAATTGCTTTTAAAAGAACATTAAGACCTTGCTCATATGTATAAATGTCACGGAGTGGGCCAAAACAGATTTAGAGCTTGTAAGCTCTTTGGAGATTTTCTGCAATCCCTGTGTTTTATAGGAGGGGAAAACTGAGCCTAGAGAAGCTAAAGTAGCTTACAAAAAACCTGACACCCAAGTGTCAGGGTAGAAATTCAGATGTCCATTTTGGGAGAGGCAAGCAAGGCAAGGGAGCAAGGCCAGGTCTCAGAAAGATCACTGCCTACCAAACACACGCCAGGCCAGGCACACGCTCAGTGCTGTTAATGCTTTGCACCATTTAAACTGCACAACTCTGCATGATAAGAGGCATCTCTAGGGCCAGATTCCTGGGCATAAAACCCATGGAGACTCATTCTGAGGGCCCTGTTCTTGATTAATGCTCTGTAGTCACCATCTTGAAATCCTTAATAATTTTTAAACAAGAATTCCCACATTTTTATTTTGAACGAGGTCCACAAATTACATAGCTGATCCTCATTATCTCCGTTTTATAGATGTGTGAACAGGGATTGCAGGAATCTCCAAAGAGCTTGCCAGTTCTAAATCTGTGACTTGGTATAAAGCTCCACAGCCACCATCTTGAAATCCTTAATAATTCTCAAACAAGGATCTCTACATTTTTACTTTAAACTGAATCCACAAATTATGTAGCTAGTCCTCAATATCTCCATTTTATAGATGTGTGGACAGAGGCTTAGAGAAATAGAACTGCTTGGTCCTAGTTCTGAGCACTCACCAAGATGGGGCTGTAGAGTCAATAGGCAGGGAGAAGCTGAGGGAAATGAACTGCTCACCTAAGGGAGCCAATGCTGTGGTCTCAGAGCCCTTTGAAATTTCCTTTCTTCTTATGGTGTCAGGCTTAGTTCTGTCAGGTCATGTAGCCAACTAAGTGAACAATCATCCCAGTTTGCCATAGACCGTTGGAAATCCTAAGAATTCCCTTTTAGCACTAAAATAGAAAAGTCCCTAAAAGCGTGGGAAGTGTTGGTTATCCTACTACTGAGTCACAGCTCTTGTCTGTGTCATGTCCTGTGCCTGGTAGGCCACAAGGAAGTCCCCAGTGGCAGGGTTCACCCAAAGGGCAGGATAGAGACCTTAATCCAGGTGCAAGTGAGCAGGCACCTATCTGATTATTATTGTAAGAACAGCAACAAAGCAAATGATGACAGAGGGATCAGTTAGCTTGAGATAGACAGGATGCAAGTCCTATCCCAAGACCCAAGCCAGACTGGAGACAGCATGGGTACAGACAGCCAGGAGCAGAAGGCAACAGACTGGAGCTGAGTTCCATGTGCAAGCTCAGGGGATCTCCAGCCTGCTCACCCTGCGACCTGTGCGAACAATGTGCTGAGACTAAATTAGAGAGAAAGAGAGGGAGAGGGAGA